>JAWQFJ010034134.1:0-2500 GCA_034096865.1 Theodoxus fluviatilis | reverse complement strand
CCAGGGCAGGCGGAGGTCGTCAGATAAGCGGATTTCCTCACTACCCCCCTCTCTTTCATTAGTAATTCTTTTTTTTTTCAACAACGACACTGTTTCACGCTTCTCAACAGAAATCCCACGCACTTCACCAGCTCCAGGTATTTAAAAAAATCGTCGAATAAAGGCAATATAATGTAATGTAATGAATACCAAGACATATTTGGTCTGACGTATCTCTATTCTTCTGTGACTCTTTGTGCTATATCAAGTGACCCTTATGTGAGGTTCAGACACCCTTTACCCCTATCCCCAGTCCCCAAACTTTTCTTCGTACCCCTTCCTCATCCGATAGGCCTTATACATAGTCATTAAGTCATGCATAGTCATGATAGCTCTGACTCACTCTACTGCAGTCTGGGTACGTGGCACTGCCGCTAGAATCACGTGGTGTGACGTCAGAGATTTTTCGCTTTTTCACACTGTTCTCTCTCTCTCCCTCCCTCTAAATCTGCCTCTCTCTCTCTCTCTCTCTCTCTGTGTGTCTCTCTCTCTGTGTCTCTCTCTCTGTCTCTCTCTCTGTCTCTCTTTCTCTCTCTGTCTCTCTCTGTCTCTCTCTCTCTCTCTGTCTCTCTCTCTCTCTCTCTCTCTCTCTCTCTCTCTGTCTGTCTGTCTGTCTGTCTGTCTGTCTGTCTGTCTGTCTGTCTGTCTGTCTCTCTCTCTCTCTCTCTCTCTCTCTCTCTCTCTCTCTCTCTCTGTGTCTCTGACTCTCTCTTGCTGTCTCTGTCTGTCTGTCTGTCTGTTTGACTGTCTGTCTGCCTGCCTGTCTGTCTGTCTGTCTGTCTGGCTGGCTTTCTCTTCTTCTTCTTCTTCTTCTTCTTCTTCTTCTTCTTCTTCGTCGTCGTCGTCGTCGTCGTCTTCTTCTTCTTCTTCCTTTCTACTAGCCCCCTCTACTCCCCCCACCCCCACCCCATTCCCTTTACTAATCGACTGCTAGAAAGCAGATGCAAAGGAGACAGACTTCGTGGTGAAAGACAGAGTAACCCATGCAGCAAGCCTATGTTTCCATGACGATGTTTTAAGGATTCAACTGATAAAGGTCAACATTTTGCATCAATGCCGATGCCAAAACAAATTTACATATGCGTACGCACACACCACATGAACAGTTCCCATAGACAAGCACATACAGGTACATACATACACCATAGACATACACATACAGTCACATATAGACATACACACGCACGCACACACGCACGCACATGCCGCACGCACGCGCATTAGCCAATCCACCCCCTTCTCTACTTCCCCTCTTCCACCCACCTCCACCCCCATCCCCACCAGAAGTACAGACAGGTCATCAAGACGCTGCCATTGATGCTACAAGCCAACAGCTTGATGTCTCCAGCGACTGCAATGGTGGCAGCAATTATTCCAATTGTGATTTACTGGAGGTCACGAGGACTGTTTTGTCGACTTGAGAATCCTTGGTTTTGCTATTCTGGGAACCAGTGGTGGGGTGCATATGAACCTACTATGTTAGGTGGTAACTACGTCGTAGTTGTCTACTTTGTTGTTCACAACTTTGAGTTGTTCCCAACCACGACAGTAAGGCGTGCATGAGACGCTACTTGGTCGCCACAACAAAGTAATGACCCAGATGAATAGTTACTATTAACTTGGGAGATCCCATCTAATGCGCATGCGTAGAGGTCACAACAAGAGTTGAACTAGCCAACTCTGTGCACATTTCAATGGCGGCCGTGTTGCCGGTTCGCACAGAAAACGCTCTATTTTGGGATACTAGCAACCCATCCAAAGAAAACGTAAGCCATGCACAGCATTAATTTATCAAAGCTGTATGTTGAATGCATCAATAGGTCGTGAAAGCTTCTACATTTTACAAATCGAATGCAGGTCGATGCATCCACGCTGAAGCATGTGTTACCCAGAAGGATGACTGATGACGCTTCTCTGTAATAAGCCGTGACCGATGGCTTATTGTTACCCGAAAGGATGACTGATGACGCTTCTCTGTAATAAGCCATGACCCATGGCAATGGGTAACACATGCTTCAGCGTGGATGCGTCGACCTGCATTCGATTTGTAAAATGTTGAAGCTTTCACGACCTATTGATGCATTCAACATACAGCTTTGATAAATTAATGCTGTGCATGGCTTACATTTTCTTTGGATGGGTTGCTAGTATCCCGAAATAGAGCGTTTTCTGTGCGAACCGGCAACACGTCCGCCATTGAAATTTGCAAATAGTTCGCTACTTAGCCGTGCAGTGCTGATACAGAGCACCACTAAATGTTGGGTTGTGTAGTGGCCAACTTAGGAGGTAACTACGCGTATTCAGCTTTCATGCACACCTTACTTCGCAATTTAGTAGCAAACTTCCCATTTAGTTGCCTACTACCGTGTAGTAGGTTCATATGCAGCCCCCCACAGGCCTCAATGTTGACACCTCGGATGAGGAAGGTAATATCGATATCCGCTTCATAGGTTTGGTTTGT
>JAWQFJ010034131.1:25000-30000 GCA_034096865.1 Theodoxus fluviatilis | reverse complement strand
CCAGCCAACCAACCATCCAGAACAGCTGGCAAATGCTTTTTGGGTCTGAGACGTCGCGATACCTGGCATGCAGTCATCCAAGTTGCCCTGGAAGGGCGGCCTTGATTCCACTGACCTTGAGACAGCTCCTTCAAGAAGACTTGGCTGGTCATGTGGTTGTCCCGTTCTGACGACGTGGCCAGAGAAGCGAGGATGTGACTTCAAGAGGATCGCCTCTGTGGTATTAAACATACATGTATACATGGTCTATGACATGCCCAAAAGAAATAATCGTCTGAAAAGGAGCTGCATGAACCTTCCATTATGTTTACAATATACATGTAGATCACCATGCAGGTCCTCTCAGCCCCATATCCAGTAGTCTCCCCTCTTGCATGAGTGCATAGTCAGCTCCTCAACCTCAACTCGCCTCCTGAAACCCTGTCTTTAGACAGGCGGATGTAGGCGAGACAACTTTGGCGTTTGATTATGTGCGAGGCGCAGTGCCGTGGTTCAATCCCTGGGACTGGAGAAATCTGGTTTGTTTCTTGCTATTTCCCAATCGGCGGCTATCCTTTTTCTTACTATGTACCTGTGTGCGCATGAATAAGTATGAATGTATAAGGTGAACATCTGTGATGCACCTTCCCCTCTGTGTGACTGTGAGACTGTGTGACTGTGAGAGTGTGTGACTGTGAGACTGTGTGACTGTGAGAGTGTGTGACTGTGAGAGTGTTAATTGTTCCACGGCTATGACGTGCCTAAAACAAATAATCGTCTTAAAAGGAACACAGCTTCCTCAACCTTCCACCATGTTTACAATATATGCTGGGTTGTTGGGAAAGTTTGCGTTGTTTTTAGGTCCAAACTTGAGATGTATTTCTCTCCACAACAAGAGCAAATCAAATAATGATATGATCACCGTCACTATCAATCGCTTTGCACCAGCGCTCAGACAGCTGGCGGATGCCATCGGCATAGAAGGCAGCCAGGTGGCGTTCGAAGTAGGTGCGCAGGTCCTGCTCGATCGGGTGTTGGTTGTCGCCGACCTTGCTGCACAGGATCAAGGTGTTGCAGCGATCGAAACAGCCTTTAACAGGTGGTAGTGGGACGATGCAAGTTATGGCGAATACGGTGGGTGAGGCAGGACTGTTGAGTGGTGACAGCCGAGTTCGTCTGCCAATTCACGCGTGGTTTGGCGCGGGTCTGTCTTTGCCAGCTGGCGCAGGATCGAGGTGTTGGCAGTCAACCCAAGTTCCATTCTAGTTCACTATACCTATACCGGCGAAAGTGACTATAGCCCAGTTGACATCACGTGATGGAAGGTCTTCGTCCAAAATATGCACGAGGAGGTCACACGAGAGGCTTGTGGGATAGCCGATCAGCTCCCTGACATACGCCATTAAAGTAGTTCGAAGACTATTTCGCACAAAACTCTTAACTTTCTCTTGTTGAGGCAATAAACAAGCATTTATTCGATAAAATAAAATGTTTGTGTTGAAATGGAAACAAGTTTTGACATCTGAATGATTTCTGTAAAAAGTGAAGAGAAAAAATAGTATCAGAACGAACTATTTTTGGCGCAATGCTGTATTGCGAAGGGTCAAGTCTATACGCATTCATTGCGAACTGTGCCAGAGTAAATCCGCCCTGCGTTCAAGACGACCTACCGGTAGCCGACCAGTAGCCGAGCCACCAATGTGCACTCTTGAACGACTCGTGATGACCGAACGGTAGCCAAGATGGCTTCCGCGATGCCTTCTCATCGTCGCGGATTGCGCTTCTCAACCAAATGAGTAAACCAGCAGCTGCAGCTAGACTGCTCGTTCCTTGTGGAAGCTGATGAAATACGTTAAGCTGTAGCTGTGCATGAAGGCTCGGCATCGCTCGAATCAAAATTTATGTCAAAACGACAGTGCTGACTTGGTGTAAGCAAGAATATTTCGATGCTCACTTCAAGGGAGGTTACACAACAAACTAAGGGCTAATGTAAGATATAAGAGTGCTTCCTTTGATATTGTTTCGCCATCTGTCGTGGAAATGTTTGCTCATATCTTGCCTGGTAATTATTTCAGAGCAGTTATTCTTTATTTAAAAAAACCCAGAAAAGTACAATATCAGCCTAACTTCTTGAAACGTCTCGCATAGGCTGGGTAATAATCACAGGTCGAAATGCGCGCCACAGCGCAGATTTGTGATGGCGACTTTCTTCCTTTCCCCCGAAGGCAGCCATTTTCTTATACAGGCGCAACTGCGTTCCGGCGCGGTATCTACCGGTCGATACCGGTAGCCGTACCAAGTCGTTCAAGAGTCAAATGGTATCAACCAGCCGATACCAGTAGGCCTCTTGAACGCACGGCCGACTCGGGTTCACAGAATGGCCAAGTTCTCGATGGTGTCGCCATGTTTGAGCTTCTTGGAGACGACATCGGGGCCGAGCGCTTGGCACAAACGGCGATGACCCTCCACCTGCACTACAGCATTGGAAGAAGCCGTTATGCATACAGCCTCACAGATACTCCTTACTTAGAGGTTTCGATGACGTCATCGTAAATACGAACTGATGATGACTGAACAGTAGGCCTATATGCTAACCTCAATTGAGGGTATCTTTACAGTACCGAAGAAAGTTCCAGAACATTTAAGAAAAAAGGTTATCGATAAATTTCCAAAAACGGCGATAACTTCCCCGACAACCCAATTTATATACGCCATTGCTCCCTCTCTCCCCTCTCCCCCACGCATTCCTCATCCGTTAAGCCTGTTATTGACAAACAAATCTTGGCTAATATTCACCAAGTCTTGGCAAATGGCTTATTGGCAAACACTCGACAAAAATTCGGCAACTATTGCGCCAAATCTTGGCGAATCTTTAGTTTCTTAATAGCTTGACGAAACTAAACCAAGATCTCGCAAACAAAGGACATTTGCAATAGGCATCGATCGGCATCATGCCCATACCATAAGTGTGCAATGGCTGTAAATGTAAACTAAATGACAGATTTTTCCGCCATTGTGCTGTGAGGGGATCTCACGAATATCTCGCGCCAATAGCTATTGGCATTACCTGTCGAGCCTATATCACAAGTCTTGGCAAATATTTGCAAAGACTTGGCGAAAATCAATTAAGAACCGGAACACTTGACCAAATATTCAGCGAATACATCCCATGCAAGACACGGCAAATTTTGACCGAATACTTGGCCATTCATGCCAAGTCTTGGCAAACACCAGCTAAGAACCGGGTTTAGTCTGTAAGTGTTGTGAAGGTGCTGGAACGTACTAGAACGTCGTGGTATCTACCAGCATATACGCCAGTCCTCTTCACGTCCGTTTCCTGGTAACGTGACGTAGCCAGGGCACTGCCGCTCTTTAACGTGTCCCATGTCGTCATTTCGTGCAGCATACAGGCTGGCTAATCTATTCTCATAGTTCTCAAAAGTTCTAGATAACCTGCAAAAAGTATGTAAGCAAGGAGGTACATGTGAGAGCATGAGAGACAAATGAAAGCGTGACAGAAGAGATGAGCGAGAGCGCGGATAACAGCGATTGTGTCATCACGGGATTGAGCTCGATGGTGATGCTGTGATTCGACCAGTGAGTGAATAAAACTTTTCGAAAAACCACTTCGACTTCCCGGCACAAGGTAGGAGAACCCCTGTTTCGACAGAACTTCATGAGGATAAGTACTTAAGTCACAACATATGCATTGTGCATGATGAAGACTTTTTCTGTCGAAATGTTGCGCCTTTATCACTCGGTCTTTCTTGATACCTAGCGACTTAAAAAAAAGGTAGAGGGGAGAGGGGGTGGGTGTGAGTGCGAGGTGGGGACCCCAAACCCCAAACTCCATACCCCAAAGCCCGAACCCCATATCCCAAACTCCATAGGCCTACCCCATATTAACCCCAAACCCCCAACCCCCAACCCCGAACCCCATACTTCAAGCCCCAAACCGCATACCCCAAACCCCGAACCTCATACCCCAAACCCCAGTTAACCCCAAACCCCGAACCCTATACCCCAAACCCCAAAACCCAGAACCCTATACCCCAAACCCCAGACCACATACCCTAAACCCCATACACCAAACTCTAAACCGCATACCTCAAACCTCAAACTCCAAACCCTGAGCCCCAAACCCCATACCCCAAACCTCGTACGTATCCATACTCCAAAACCCCAAACTTTTCTGTGCTCCGTTGTTTACGTGCTAACTATTAAGCAGTCAGATGTTCTAGAATCCAATACTTCCATTTCTCATAAAGGGAGACAATGCTACACAATCAATGCAAAATAGAGATGAATAAACTGACCAGTTTTAGGACGGTACGTACATGCGCTGACGACAGAGACCATACTAAACTGCACAGGGTCGAGTTGCATTAGAATTTTAGATTGATCTGCAGTGGAAGGCAATATCTCTATCTATAGACTGGGGTGAGGAGGAGTATTGCGATCCAGTCACTATCTTTCCTACCAGAGGGCAAGGATAGCTATATCGAAGTGTTGAAAAGCGATCCTGCAAATAATCATTGTGAAAGATGGCTTGGGGTTGCGCGATATACATGCAGGCACGTGAGGCTGTGTTGCTAACTGGGGAATTCCCGACAGCTGCGTCATAAGATCTAAAAATAACATTAAATACGAAGTTCCCTTTAGATTCTTGTAGCGACGTCCGCTTTTATTAAGATATTGAAGGGACACGTTCACTGGCTCTTTCGCGATTGAGAATTTTGCCTGTCCACTCCTGTAGCTAAATGATAAAGAGTTTTTAATGCGTGAGTGGAAGTTGGAGCTCTTTTGTGTTGAAATCAAATTCAAGATGGCGACTGTGTAAAGAAAGTACTTCAATGGTTGACAGTACAGAAGACTGAATTTCCGCTTCGACGTGGCTCACCCAGTTTGGAGTACCATCGAAAATATATTTGTCAGTCTGTCATAATGGCTTCTTACGAACAGTACCTCAGAAGCTCTCTAACTAAGGTATGTGAATCATGTTAACCTTCTGTGAAGCATTA
>JAWQFJ010034131.1:12500-20000 GCA_034096865.1 Theodoxus fluviatilis | reverse complement strand
TGACTGTCCATGACTCGTCGCTTTGTAGTTGCCATGACGTTGGCTAATCCTATAATAAAGTCGTAGTGCAGCAACTGTGAAGATGCTTGATGCAAATATGATATGAACTATGTATTCTTCAACAGACCAGTGTGAAATGAAGACATTGATTTATCCATTCATTTGCTGAAGTGAGGGAGTTACACTGAACATGTGATTCAGCCCATGAGGGAGGATATTGGCTGATGTGCTTCAGAAGACAGCAGGCCTGTGCTTCAGTGTTTTGGGGATAGGTGGAACCTTTTTTGATGTTGTTGTCTGTCTTGTCTGCAGTCTTCAATGATGGAAACCAGAAGGACCTGATCAACCTACAAGGCACCATTCCTGTCATCTACAAAGGTCAGTGAGACAAAGAGGAATGGCAGACAATGATTTCTGTCTCTGTGATGCTATCCTTTCCTCGCCCACCCCAAGCTTTCCCTTGAACAGATTGCCTTGCCAGGGTTGGCTACTCTACCACTGGCACACAGACAGGTCTCTTGCATTCCAAATAGCACTCTTTCTCTCTTAGCACACACTGAGGCTTCACATGTGCATAAATGTGCATATGCACAAGCTATGCATGCACATACACACATGCATGCACACACACACACACACACACACACACACACACACACACACACACACACACAAACACATGCACATGAACTTGCATACACACATGCACATGAACACACACACACACACACACACACACACACACACACACACACACACAGACACACACACACACAGCCTATCACATGCACAATCAAATTGACACATGAACATGCACACTCACAGATGTACATACACCCTTTGGTATTCATGCACCCACACACAGTGTGTGCATTCACACATCCACGGTGCTTGTGTGAGGGCCACCTCTAATGACCTTTTTCATCACAGGAGCCCTTTTTCTCCCTGCAGGCAACACGTACAACATCCCTGTGTGCATATGGATTTTGGACACCCACCCCCTCAACCCACCCATGGTGTACATCAAGCCCACCAGCAACATGCAGATCAAGCCCAGCCGCTATGTGGATGCCAATGGCAAGGTGGATCTGCCTTTCCTCAGGGAGTGGAAAATGGTGAGTTGTCGTTGAAATTGACCAGGCTGCCTGTCCCAGAGCGTAGATTCCATGTTGGGTTTGGTTGCTTCCAACTGGTTTCCTGGGTCGGTTCCACTGTCAAAGTGTATCTTCCCATGCGACCCTGAGGTCTGTGTGGTCCCTGCCAAGTGGCCTAGAGGTCATTTGCCTGAGGAGTAGCTTCCAAAACAGGGGGTGGGGGGGGGGGTGTGGGGGTGGGGGGGGGGGGGGTGTGTGTGAGGGGAATTTTTGGAAAAGAGACCTTGCCTGTTTTTGCAATCCTTTGATGTAAACAGACTCATCTTTTACACCTGAGTAGCTTACATGCTGTTTGCAACTTTTCTCTGAACATGTATTGTTGTCAGTTTGGTGGTGGTGGTGGTGGTGGTGGTGGTGGTGGTGATATATGAGGTTGTGTCTTTGCATGCTTTTTGCTTTCTTGAGAAAAGCAGAGCAATAGTTGTTTATGGAATTGAACTATCTTTTCTCCTTTTTGATGTTTGGTGCATGCGGTTAAAAATAACTTTTCCTGTAGCTGTTTGAAAGGAAATGCACTTGAGAAAGTTAGGCATCTTCGGTTTGACATAGAAGTGTTTATTGCACCAGTCCTCTTGTGCTTCACTTGAGTAAAATAACAATAGGAAAAAGATAATAACATTTATAAAACTTTTAAGGAGTTTATGCAAGACTAATTGCTTATTCTCCATAGATGCCATTTTCTCCAACAACCATGCCTCCGGGTCAGAATAGACCCACCACGTCTCGCTATGCAATTCGTAAGAGGCGAATAACTAGGGTCATTGTGATATAATATTGCTTACTCTAAACTAATCAAGCAATTTTGTGTTCAGTGGCCTCACACAGCCTACAAAGCATGATATGCAGTAAAATTCCATCCATCCAACCATCCATCCATCCATCCATCCATCCATCCATCCATCCATCCATCCATCCATCCATCCATCCATCCATCCATCCATCCATCCATCCATCCATCCATCCATCCATCCATCCATCCATCCAACTACTCACTGTGATTTTTCTTTCTACGAAGCCACAGTCGGACCTGCTCAGCCTCATCCAGATTCTCATCATGACCTTTGGGGAGGAGTGTCCAGTCTTTTCCAAGGTGCCCCCTCGGCCCCCTCCCCCCTACCAGGCAGGGGCTCACCAGCCCCCTGCTGGGGGGTTCCCCCCCTACCCCACAGGTAGCTCAGGTAAGCTGCAGATCTTCCCTGCCTCATACAGGTGGGTGGTGTATGTTGTGTTGTAACACTCCTGCCACATCAATGCTGTTTCAGTGAGCTTTTGTTCCGCATTCTTTTCCACTCCCCCCCCCCCCCCCCCCCTGTTCAATGAAGATGTTCATTATGGGGTTGTTTCATCAGGTTTTTGACTCACATGCGAAGCAAAAGTGAGTCTATGTACTCACCCTTTTCGTCCGTCCGGGCGTCCGGGCGTCTGTAAAAAACTTTAACGTTGGATTTTTCTCGGAGACCCAACACCCAATTTGGCATGATGGTGTATGATGACAAGGCGTCAAAAAACATACACAGTGACTTGACCTTGCTTCAAGGCCAAGGTCGCAGAGGCCGTAAATGTTGTCTATAAAACAGCCATTTTTCACATTTTCTCAATTTTCTCTGAAGTTTTTGAGATTAAATACCTGACCTATATATGGTGTACAGGGCAAAGTAATCCCTATCTTTTGATACCAGGTTGATTGACCTTGCATCAAGGTCAAGGTCACAGGAGGTCTTTAAAGTTGGATTGTATACATATTTTGAAGTGACCTTGACCCTGAACTATGGCAGATAACTCTTCCAAACTTCATAAGATTGTAGTACACATGTTATACTTTCATTCTAGGGCACCCGTGTTGTCCGTCAGGGCGTCCAGGCGTCCATCCGGGTGTCCGGGCGTCCTGTCGTCCGTAAAAAAACTTTAACGTTGGATTTTTCTCGGAGACTATTAAGTCTATCAACACCCAATTTGGCATGATGGTGTAGGATGACAAGGCGTACAAAAACATACATAGTGACTTGACCTTGCTTCAAGGTCAAGGTCACAGAAATTCTTTAAAGTTGGATTGTATACATATTTTGAAGTGATCTTGACCCTGGACTATGGAAGATAACTCTTCCAAACTTCATAAGATTGTAGTACACATGTTATATTGTCATACTAGGTCACCTGTGTCGTCCGTCCGGGCGTCCTGGCCTCCAGGCGTCCGGGCATCCTGTCGTCCGTAAAAAACTTTGTTGGATTTTTCTTGGAGACAATTAAGTCTATCAACACCCAATTTGGCATGATTGTGTAGGATAACAATGCGTACAAAAACGTGCATAGTGAATTGACCTTGCTTCAAGGTCAAGGTCACAGGGGCCGTAAATGTGTAAAAACCAGCCATTTTTCACATTTTCCCAATTTTCTCTGAAGTTTTTGAGATTGGATACCTGATCTATATGTGGTACACAGGGCAAAGTAATATCTATATTTTGATACCAGTTTGGTTGACCTTGCATCAAGGTCAAGGTCACAGGAGGTCTTTAACGTTGGATTGTATACATATTTTAAAGTGACCTTGACCCTTAACTATGGAAGATAACTCTTCCAAACTTCATAACATTGTAGTACACATGTAACACTTTCATACTAGATCAAATGTGATTATATATCATCAAGGTCAAGGTCGTTGTGACCCTTATGAAATGTGACCAAAATGGGGTAGTGAACCACTAAAAGTGACCATATCTCATGGTAGAAAGTGCCAATAAGCACCATTGGGCTTCCTATGTCTTGAATTAACAGCTTTGTGTTGCATGACCTTGGATGACCTTGACGTTGGGTCAAGGCCACATGTATTTTGGTAAGAAAAATGTGTAAAGCATTTCTTAGTGTATATGTCATTGCTAGGTGTAGTTGTTTGGCCTTGACCTTGAAGGTCACCTGAAGGTCAAGGTCATGTAAAGGCCAAGGTCAAGCATGTGAGTCGTATGGGCTTTGCCCTTCTTGTTGTAACCTGGGTTCAGTGCAGTTACCTCCCCACTGCCCTCAGTCTGATCCTTCCAGTGGCTCATGTGATGTACTTGTCTTGAATGTCATCCTGGCACTTCTCAGTAAGGCAGGACAAAAAAAAAATGTTGTGGTAAAGGTAACATGTTAACAACAAAAAAGGGGTGTGGTGTGTGTGTGTGTGTGTGTCAATTTGGTTGGTTTGCCTGAACTGCTGTCTTCATCTTCTTGGAATAGGCCAGATTTAACATTAACCAAACTTTAACTGAAAATGCATTTAAAAAACTGAAATAGTGGATTTCCTGAGTGCTCATGTAGGGCAGGGTAGATGGAACAACACAGTTCATTGTTAAATGTTAATTATCTTTTTTTTCCTTCCTCTTTGTTGGTGTTGTTGATTAATTAGATTAGGTTTGGCAGAAGAAAATAGGGTTGGTCAGGTGTCTAAAACCACAACTTTTTTTTTCTTCTAATAAAATATAAACATGGGCAGATTGGCTTGTATTACATTCTGCTATCATGCAAGTGACATGTTTTCTTCAACACTTCTAAGAAAAAAGGAAAGAGAGAGAGAGAGAGAGAGAGAGCATAGGCAAATCTTTTTTTAGTCTTCTCTCTCTCTCTCTCTCTCTCTCTCTCTCTCTCTCTCTCTCTCTCTCTCTCTCTCTCTCTCTCTCTCTCTCTCAGGCAATATGTTGTTTTATCCAGTACTTCTAAGAACAGAAAAAAGGACAGGAAACCATAGGGTTAATTAACTCCTTAATTTTCCTCTGGACTGCAGGCAACATGCCGATGCCTAGCATCAGCGGGGCCTCCACCAACAGCGCGCCCTACCCCTCGTACTCCGGCACCTCCAGTGGCTACCCTGGCTCCTTCGCGCCCTACCCCACCCAGCAGCCAGGGGGATACCCCCCCACCAACCAGAACATGTTCAGTGGCTACCCCCCTGCCAGCAGCAACTACCAGGTACTGTGTAGGGTGGTGTGTGTGTGTGTGTGTGTTTGTCCACGGCTTGTAACACGCTTAGTGTTTCTTGCAGGTCCCCTAGTGAGGTGTATGGTCTTTCCATTACTTTGCTGTTTTGGGTATTGTGGATTGTTTGGACTTGCTGACATATAGGTTGTAGGCACAATGCAGGTGGTTCAATTTTGTGACTAAATAATTAATTGATTATTTAATTAATTGATTATTTAATTAATTGCAGTGCTTACTATGAATTTACTTGGCAGATTGTTGATGCACATGTTTATGTTCTGCACTGACTTTGAATGAATTAACCTCTTGCGGCACTGCCCACCACACACACAGCCAGCTAATCAGCTCTCAGGTACTTGTCTTCATCGCATGCAATATTTATGGACAAATTTCCATGGCCAGGTGCCAAATTTCATCAATATTAATTAGGACAGGTGCCTATGCATGATTCTATGTCGTTTGAATGCACGATATTACACTTTTGTAATATTTTTCGGGCAAAGTGTGCAGATGTCAGAAACGTCGTTTTCTATTTTAAACATCCCTTTCATAAGCGTAACTCCATTGCTGGGTTCAAGTTGCAGAAGTGGGAAAATGTTGTACGGACACAGGATCTGTGCTTTTTAGTTGGCAGAGTGGCGCCTGGCTGGGGAATTCTTCCCATTTTCATGTGGCAGCAGTTTTCTTAGGCAAGCAGACTCTCGTGTTGAGAAATAAACAGTGCTTATGCTCCAAGCTCCAAGGAGATAAAAACCAATATGGTCAAAACTTGTACATGGTCTGCGAGTAGGTCAGACTTTCAGAGATCGTCATGGGAAATGCCTGCAGTTTTTAACAATTTTCAATACCTCGATAGAACTGTTTGTCTCAGACTTGGAGGAAGGTAGTGATGCAGGAGGCTACTCCTTGAGAGGCATTTGCAGTTAAGTTTTCATCATCTACCTGTGACAGAGCTGCTGTGTTCAAAGTGAGCAATTCTTTTTCCAGTCAGATGTTGAGAATATGTAAAAGTAGTAAAGTGTTTACACTTTTCCACCTTTGACGCTGATAGGTAAAAAAAAAAAATTATTGTTTTTTAATCTGACCCAAAGTCATAGTGAGCTGCAAGGATTTTTTGGTGACTGTTGCTAATGAAGAGTTGTGGTTCTGTCTTCAGGGAAACCAGCAGTACCCCTCCTACCCCTATGGCAGTAACCCCACCCCTTACCCCAACTCCAGCTACCCGCCCACTGCCACAGCCACCACAGGTACGTGCCTTGTCAACGGATCAGCTCTGGCTGCTTTGTTTGCTGCAGTGCTGTGACTGTAGTGGGAACAGTGTAGAGGTGCAGGCTGCAGTGCTGTGACTGTAGTGGGAACAGTGTAGAGGTGCAGTCAATGCTTTGGAAACTTTGATTATTAATATTATGCCATGAAAACTCTGACATTTTCCTAGTATTGCTGCATTACTTGTATTATGAGGGCTTAGTTGGAGAAGTTTGTTGATGTGATCCACTTCCATCTTGTGATTTCAGGCTGAAGTGGTACTTAGCATCCTGTAAAGGTTACTGTTCTTTTCTAAAACAAATTTAGTCACAGAATGTGGGTTTTTTTTTTTTTTTTTTTTTTTTTTTGGGGGGGGGGGTCTGTCACTTTCTCTCTTGCATAAGTAGAACAAAACTCAGCAGGGAACATCTTTATTTGATTGACCATGAAACTAGCTGAAGATTGAAATACAGATCTATAAAAAGTTTTGAAACACAAATTAGGAGTCCTTGATCGTTCTTTGTGCAAGACTTGTTTCCCTTCTGATGGCAGTGACCAACGCTGCCACCGACAGGCCACAGACAGGCACAGTGACAGAGGAACACATCCGGGCATCGCTGCTGTCTGCTGTGGAAGACAAGATGAAGAGGAAACTTAGGGAGATCTACGCCCAAGCTCAGGTGACTACCCTGATCTTTCCTTTTGAAGATCGTTTTGTATTTTTAAGACAAGATGGATAAGAAACTGGGAGATCTACCCCAATGCTCAGGTGACAACCTGATTCCTTCTTTTTAAAGACTGTTGTTTTTGTTTCTCGCAACTCTCATCCAAGGGAAGGAGTGATGGCACTGCATTCCTCGCAAGGAAGAACTAAGCACTCAGGGCTTCATCCATCTGTCAGGTTTATGAGGGTTTCAGTCAGTCCCAACAGTGGTAAATGTTGAGTCTTCACTTACACATAACATAAGGGAAGAGTACTTTGACTTACAAACAACATTTTCATTGCCTCGTCCTACCTGGAGTACTTACCGATGGATGTCTTTTGACAGGCGCAGATAGGTGAGCATGCTTTGGGGTTTGACGATGTGCGAGGTGCAGTGCTGTTGTTTTATACCTGGGTCGGGAATAATCGAGGTTAATAAAAACATTA
>JAWQFJ010034131.1:0-10000 GCA_034096865.1 Theodoxus fluviatilis | reverse complement strand
ACCTGTCGTCTCGTATCATTTCATTTCATCTTACCTCACCTCACCTCACCAATCTTGCCTTGCCTGATCTCGTTTCATTTCTGATTTCATCTCACCTATCTCATCTCATCTTACCTTGTCTTGTCTTGCTGTGTGTCATCTCCTCTCACTTAATTTTCGTCTTGCTTGATTTTACCCTGAATCTCAGTCTGTCAGTGACATCTTCCCGCTGTCACTGTGCTTGATGTTGCAGGTTGCTGTCACTGTGCTTGATGCTGCAGGTTGCTGGTTGCCTTTGCTGAGGAGCAGGCCATAGAGGACGCCATCTACTACCTGGGGGAGTCTCTCAGGAAGAATGTCATTGACCTGGAGGTCTTCCTCAAGGTCAGCTTGACCCTGCTGTGTCATCTGTGGTTGTGATGTGACATGTGTCTGGTGAGGCATGTGTGTGTTCGGTGGTTAGTGTGAAATAGGTTCAGTGATGGTTTTGGTGTAGTGTCTGTGTGGTGTGTTGTTCAAGTGGAATTGATCCAGTGATGTGTTTCTTAGCAACTGTGCGTTGTGTGGTTTGTGTGGATTAGATTTAGTGATGTGTTTTGTATAGCATCTGTGTGTATTGTATGGTTTGGTGGAATAGATCCAGCAATGTTTTTGGTGTAGTGTCTGTGTGTTGTGTGGTTCAAGTGGAATAGATTTAGTGATGTGTTTTGTATAGCATCTGTGTGTATTGTATGGTTTGGTGGAATAGATCCAGCGATGTTTTTGGTGTAGTGTCGGTGTGTTGTGTGGTTCAAGTGGAATAGATTTAGTGATGTGTTTTGTGTAGCATCTGTGTGTTGTTGTGTGTTGAAAAGAAGTATGAAGTGTTTGCATGAAACAAATCTGGATGTTGATTGGAATAGGATGTTTGGTAAGTGGTTTGTGTTTAGTGTGGCAAAGAGGGGATGGTGTGTGTGTGTGTGTGTGTGTTGTGCAGTATTTGGTTTATTTTGTGTATGTGACACAATATTTGGTTAATTTTTATGGTAGTGAGTATAGGAATGGCATCTGTATAACATGTTGTGTTTTGCCTGTCATTATATGTTGTGATGTGGTATCTGAATAGTGTGTGTGTGTGTGTGTGTGTGTGTGCAAATGAATTGAGTGTGTGTTAGCATGTGCCTGTGTTCACTCTTGCGTGTGTGTGTGTGTGTGTGTGTGTGTGTGTGTGTGTGTGTGTGTGTGTGTGTGTGTGTGTGTGTGTGTGTGTGTAACAGTATCTGTGTGGTATGTAGTCCAAGATGTGTGATATGTAGTGAGGGGTATGAATGGTTTTGGGTTTACATATGGTATGGTCTTTGTCACACGGCAGAGGGGAGAGAGAGAAGGAGGAGTGGGCATGGGGTAGGGTGGGATGCGAGAGCAGGGAATGTGGTGATGGTGAAGAATGAGAGATATAAGGATGGATTTGACAATAAGGATGGATTTGACAAATGGATGGATGGATGGATAGATGGGCCGCAAGTTGTTGAGACATCAATGCATGTGAGTATGGTAGAAACTCTTTACCTGAACTTTCTCTAATCCGACATGTTGTCTCTGCCCTTTGCAGCAAGTGAGGGAGCTGTCACGGAGGCAGTTCATGCTCAGGGCCCTCATCACGAAGTGTCGGGAGAAGGCAGGGCTGCCCCCCATGGCCTGAGTACCAACCTCACTGACTCCTACTGTTGTGTGTCCGAGTGTTGGCCTGCCTCCGTCAGTGATGGGGGGAGGGAGGGAGGAAGCTGCAGGCTGCATGTGGATGTCTGGGTGCAGCACCATTGTCATTTCCAAGCCAGCAGTGACATGGATCTGCGGTTGTGTAGTGTTGCCCCTTGCTGCCCCAAGGTCAGACTACTGGTCAAGCTCTGTCTTTATTGAATGATAAATCATTGGTTGAGGTGTCATTTCTTGGTTTTCTGTGATGAATTTAGAAGAACAAAACAACAAGAATGATTGAGAATTGTACAAATCGCTACTTGATGTTCACAGTTATGTAATATTTATACTTTTTTTTTCACATCGATAAATCTATTTCTGCTCTTGTTCACGATCTTGGGCAATGAAATGCTTGTATGATTTGTCAAGGGGAGTGAACTCTTCCTGGCCTGTGGTCATGCAAGGGAGATAATACGGAGCAGCTTGTTTTATTGGAACGATTGTATCAAATGAAAAGAGTGTGTGTTTATATGTGACAGTGCAGGGTATCCTGAGAAATCTTGGTTTGCATAAACCAGGGACCTTGCATCATTCCCTCGTTCATTTCTTCCTTCTCTTTTTTCTTTCTATGGACTTGCATGTGCTTCATGGAGTAACTGTCCAATCTTCCCCTCATCTGATTGTTCTGTTGGTTGGTCTTATAAAAATTTTTGTTGCTTGCAGGTTAATGGTTGATCAGGTGTTCTGTGAAAAGTTTATTAGAGTTGGTAGAAAATGGATCAAGTCTGTGAAGATGGAACTGTTGGTGATGAATGTAAGCAGAAGTAACTGCAGGAATTGATGCAGCCATTACTCTCATAATGCTATACAGTGAATGCATGATATTTTTTACTGTTTTTAAAATTTAGGTTGGCAAATCAGTAATAAATAAAATTCAAGTACATAATAATTGTATGCTCCATTTTGAAGTGCTTTCGGCTTCTCACTGATTGTACTTTTAGTGGCAGACACTGTGGATGTTTTTGTCAAGGCTTGGAAGATGGAACAGAGCTTGAAGAAGACTGAAATTTTCTAATGAAAAAGCTCTGTGCTATGCACACCTTTTATCAAAATGCAAACTTCTGTACGCTATATTCGACTGTTGTGGAAACAAAGTGTTTATCTGCCAAACAACAGCAAATTGGAGGTTGGTTTGTATGTGTGTGTGTGTGTGTGTGTGTGTGTGTGTGTGTGTGTGTGTGTGTGTGTGTGTGTGTGTTTGTAGTTGCTTTTGCTTACTTTCAAAGTTCTGGAGAATGTAGAGATCAGGGCACCAGTGGCACCGTGAACTTGGCCAGAGGCAACACCAGGCAGTGGAGTCCAAGATTTCTGCTGCACCCAATAAATGTTGGGTGTGCTTGTTTGTGGCTTGCACGAGTGTGTGTGTGTGTGTGTGTGTATGTGTGTGCAAGCATGTGTGTTTGTATCAATGCTTATTTGGTTGTTGAATTGGAAAACACAAGAAGATGAAAAGGAGTAATTTCACACTTCATTGGAGACAAATGAAGCTGTACAGGAAGACGCAAAATCACTAGTGTTGCAGTCACGAAATGAGAATTGTTGATTCCCATGGCAGTTGACTCAGTCAGTGGTTGGCTGCTTTCAACCCGTTCAGTTTTTGTCAAGGAGCTCTACTGCAGGAAGGCAGGACGAGGAACCAGTCTGGGTATGGCTTGGAAGATCAGGGCACAACGTGGACTATGGTGCCATTGTCTTCATGGACAATCCATGCACCGTGCCTAGGAAATGAAAGGCAGAAATGCTAAGACCTTATCTTGTATTCCAGGCTGAGTGATGCTTACATGAATATCATCTGTATCCTTTCTTTCTCTCTTTCTTTCTTTTTACCAAGTCTGTCATGGGATATGTTCTTTGTCGGCTTCAGGTTGTCAGAAATGAATGTTTTTCATAGCTGTGCCATGCATGTTTGCTATTGGTGATTTATTATCTTTTTGCTGTGAAAATTATAGAGGAGACAATGAAGATGAGATGCTCCTCCATTCTGCAACCAAACTTTGGCTTCTCTTGAAAGCCAGAGATGCTACCTCCCTTTTCCAGATGTGTGCACCACTCTCAGATGTAGCTGCTTAGCAAGTCAGAGATGCTACCTCCCTTTTCCAGATGTGTGCACCACTCTCAGATGTAGCTGCTTAGCAAGTCAGAGATGCTACCTCCCTTTTCCAGATGTGTGCACCACTCTCAGATGTAGCTGCTTAGCAAGTCAGAGATGCTACCTCCCTTTTCCAGATGTGTGCACCACTCTCAGATGTAGCTGCTTAGCAAGTCAGAGATGCTACCTCCCTTTTCCAGATGTGTGCACCACTCTCAGATGTAGCTGCTTAGCAAGTCAGAGATGCTACCTCCCTTTTCCAGATGTGTGCACCACTCTCAGATGTAGCTGCTTAGCAAGTCAGAGATGCTACCTCCCTTTTCCAGATGTGTGCACCACTCTCAGATGTAGCTGCTTAGCAAGTCAGAGATGCTACCTCCCTTTTCCAGATGTGTGCACCACTCTCAGATGTAGCTGCTTAGCAAGTCAGAGATGCTACCTCCCTTTTCCAGATGTGTGCACCACTCTCAGATGTAGCTGCTTAGCAAGTCAGAGATGCTACCTCCCTTTTCCAGATGTGTGCACCACTCTCAGATGTAGCTGCTTAGCAAGTCAGAGATGCTACCTCCCTTTTCCAGATGTGTGCACCACTCTCAGATGTAGCTGCTTAGCAAGTCAGAGATGCTACCTCCCTTTTCCAGATGTGTGCACCACTCTCAGATGTAGCTGCTTAGCAAGTCAGAGATGCTACCTCCCTTTTCCAGATGTGTGCACCACTCTCAGATGTAGCTGCTTAGCAAGTCAGAGATGCTACCTCCCTTTTCCAGATGTGTGCACCACTCTCAGATGTAGCTGCTTAGCAAGTCAGAGATGCTACCTCCCTTTTCCAGATGTGTGCACCACTCTCAGATGTAGCTGCTTAGCAAGTCAGAGATGCTACCTCCCTTTTCCAGATGTGTGCACCACTCTCAGATGTAGCTGCTTAGCAAGTCAGAGATGCTACCTCCCTTTTCCAGATGTGTGCACCACTCTCAGATGTAGCTGCTTAGCAAGTCAGAGATGCTACCTCCCTTTTCCAGATGTGTGCACCACTCTCAGATGTAGCTGCTTAGCAAGTCAGAGATGCTACCTCCCTTTTCCAGATGTGTGCACCACTCTCAGATGTAGCTGCTTAGCAAGTCAGAGATGCTACCTCCCTTTTCCAGATGTGTGCACCACTCTCAGATGTAGCTGCTTAGCAAGTCAGAGATGCTACCTCCCTTTTCCAGATGTGTGCACCACTCTCAGATGTAGCTGCTTAGCAAGTCAGAGATGCTACCTCCCTTTTCCAGATGTGTGCACCACTCTCAGATGTAGCTGCTTAGCAAGTCAGAGATGCTACCTCCCTTTTCCAGATGTGTGCACCACTCTCAGATGTAGCTGCTTAGCAAGTCAGAGATGCTACCTCCCTTTTCCAGATGTGTGCACCACTCTCAGATGTAGCTGCTTAGCAAGTCAGAGATGCTACCTCCCTTTTCCAGATGTGTGCACCACTCTCAGATGTAGCTGCTTAGCAAGTCAGAGATGCTACCTCCCTTTTCCAGATGTGTGCACCACTCTCAGATGTAGCTGCTTAGCAAGTCAGAGATGCTACCTCCCTTTTCCAGATGTGTGCACCACTCTCAGATGTAGCTGCTTAGCAAGTCAGAGATGCTACCTCCCTTTTCCAGATGTGTGCACCACTCTCAGATGTAGCTGCTTAGCAAGTCAGAGATGCTACCTCCCTTTTCCAGATGTGTGCACCACTCTCAGATGTAGCTGCTTAGCAAGTCAGAGATGCTACCTCCCTTTTCCAGATGTGTGCACCACTCTCAGATGTAGCTGCTTAGCAAGTCAGAGATGCTACCTCCCTTTTCCAGATGTGTGCACCACTCTCAGATGTAGCTGCTTAGCAAGTCAGAGATGCTACCTCCCTTTTCCAGATGTGTGCACCACTCTCAGATGTAGCTGCTTAGCAAGTCAGAGATGCTACCTCCCTTTTCCAGATGTGTGCACCACTCTCAGATGTAGCTGCTTAGCAAGTCAGAGATGCTACCTCCCTTTTCCAGATGTGTGCACCACTCTCAGATGTAGCTGCTTAGCAAGTCAGAGATGCTACCTCCCTTTTCCAGATGTGTGCACCACTCTCAGATGTAGCTGCTTAGCAAGCCAGAGATGCTACCTCCCTTTTCCAGATGTGTGCACCACTCTCAGATGTAGCTGCTTAGCAAGCCAGAGATGCCACCTCCCTTTTCCAGATGTGTGCACCACTCTCAGATGTAGCTGCTTAGCAAGTCAGAGATGCTACCTCCCTTTTCCAGATGTGTGCACCACTCTCAGATGTAGCTGCTTAGCAAGTCAGAGATGCTACCTCCCTTTTCCAGATGTGTGCACCACTCTCAGATGTAGCTGCTTAGCAAGTCCTAGATGCAGAGGGCAAAGTTGACTGTGAAATTTGCATGGTTTCATTCCTGACGAATTTGTTGTTTTGTTTTGTCAAATTTGAAATCAGCATCTTGCACACTAGTGATTTTGTTCCGTAGTGCATACATGCAAGCATGCGCTCACATTAACACTTGCAGACACACACTCACACACATACACACATTCGCACTTGTGGGCTCGCTTGCTCACTCACTCACTCACTTTCACTCACTCACTCATTCCAAGGCATGCACAGAGTTAATGAAGGCTGGTCATAGTCTGTGTACAGCCTCTTCTATCACTATAAGCATTATTCTACAGGAGTGCAGACACTGAGTTGGGAATGGGAGTGAGGGATGTTTTGATATAAGTTGTATACTCTGGTCACAGGACAACCAAGCCTTCTCTAGTGGACACTACTGGTTGGACTTGTTTTCTGATGGGCTTGTAGGTCCAGTGAGGAAGACAGTCTAGGTGACCAGGTGGCTCCAACAAATTTGGGCGGTTTTGTGAAGACTTGCAACTGGATTGTACATACATATTGAGTCGACACTTGCCGCAGCAGATCTTGAATGCCTTTTCAGGGGACTGATGCTGTCAGCGACTGCTTGGATGTTGCATGTGAGTGCTCAGGTTGTGTATTCTGTGTTGAGTGGAGTCATTGATGGAGATGGGTGGATCGCTCATTCCGAGGTTGACTCGGTGTGTGCTGTTTTTTATAAATTGTTTTAGACATCTCCGTCTCAACCTTTTGCTTGAACCACTTGCTTCCTGTATGTGATGATACATAGCTAATGATACATAGCTAATGATACATAGCTAATGATACATAGCTAATGATACATAGCTAATGATACATAGCTAATGATACATAGCTAATGATACATAGCTAATGGCTTTGGCTTCCAACTTTTACATCTTCTACATGCACTCTAGACTCGGAGCCGTCTCATTGCACAGACACTGCTGGGTTTGGTGTAAGTGGCAGTGGTGAATGGATGTCATAATACGTGTAGTTCTTGCAGCTGTTTTGTGAAAGCTGAGTGAAGACACTTTAGTTTACCAATGATGAATACTCTTAGTTCTATTTGATCTTTTTGTGTGCCATCCTTGAGTAGGGGTTTCATCTGTTTTCTCTCCCCCCCCCCCCCCCATAAAAAAAATCAGTGGTAGAGCATATAATTATTGCAGAATGAAGTTGATGACAAATGTTACATTGAGTCAAAATCTGTGCCACTGAAGTATGATCACATTGATTCTGTTGCAGGGAATTTACCTGGAATCCCTGTCTCTGTACCTGTGCATATTATTGATTTTCTTGTTTGGACAATGACAGCAATGCTGCGTTGTTTGTGTATGTGCCACAGCATTGAGACTTTGGCATGGGAACCATGTACAGTTGTGTTGTGTACCCGACTTTGATGTGTAAATAGAGGTGTAAATAAAGTCCAAACTCCTCCTGCTGCTGTGTGTTCTGCATGATTGCAGCATTATCCCTCCAGGTTTACTGGAGGTCCTACAGACTTTATCTGTCTGTGTGTGTGTGTGTGTGTGTGTGTGTGTGTGTGTGTGTGTGTGTGTGTGTGTCTGTCCCGACTCCACGGCTTATATCTCAAAAACTACTGGACGGATTTCCTTGAGATTTTGCACACTAACTGGAAGTTAGGTCCGATTGAATGTATCAAATTTTCAGAATCAAGGCTTGAAGAGAAAGTGGTTTTTGACTCACATGCGAAGCAAAAGTGAGTCTATGTACTGAGCCGTGTCGTCCGTCCGTCCGTCCGTCCGGGCGTCCGTCCGTCCGTCCGTCGGCCATAAATGTGGTCTCAAAAACAGTCATTTTTCACATTTTCCCAATTTTCTCCCACGTTATTGAGAATGGCGACCTTAGCTACAAGTGGTATATAGGTCAAAGCAAGCCCTATCTTTTGATACCAGTTTGGTTGACCTTGCTTCAAGGTCAAGGTCACAGGAGCTCTTCAAAGTTGGATTGTATACATATTTTGAAGTGACCTTGACCCTGAACTATGGAAGATAAATGTTTCAAACTTAATAATTATGTGGGGCACATGTTATACTTTCATCATGAGACACATTTGGTCACATATCATCAAGGTCAAGGTCACTTTGACCCTTATGAAATGTGACCAAAATGGGGTAGTGAACCACTAAAAGTGACTATATCTCATGGTAGAAAGTGCCAATAAGCACCATTGTGCTTCCTATGTCTTGAATTAACAGCTTTGTGTTGCATGACCTTGGATGACCTTGACCTTGGGTCAAGGTCACATGTATTTTGGTAGGAAAAATGTGTAAAGCATTTCTTAGTGTATGATGTCATTGGTAGGTTTAGTTGTTTGACCTTGACCTTGAAGGTCACCTGAAGGTCAAGGTCATATAAAGGTCAAGGTCAAGCATGTGAGTCGTATGGGCTTTGCCCTTCTTGTTTAAGGTCGTATTCTCGAAATTACCGGTCGAAAAATTATTGAAATGACATTTGACGGCAAAGCCAAATTTGACGTCATTAATAGCATGACGTCATTTGCATGTACGATCTGAAATTCAGTCCCACTTAGAAGCTGATATATATCTCAAAAACTGCCTCACTCAAAGGTCAATTGACGGAATAGCGGACGGAAATGCTTAGTCGAATCGAAATCGAGTCAAACAGAGTTATCTTTTCCGTTTCCGCGTGTCTTTCGACGCTAGCAAGAGTAGAAATCTGCAACATTCGGCGGCTTGCAATTTCCTCTCTCTCTCTCTCTCTCTCTCTCTCTCTCTCTCTCTCTCTCTCTCTCTCTCTCTCTCTCTCTCTCTCTCTCTCTCTCTCTCTCTCTCTCTCTCTCTCTCTCTCTCTCTCTCTCTCTCTCTCTCTCTCTCTCTCTCTCTCTCTCTCTCTCTCTCTCTCTCTCTCTCTCTCTCTCTCCCACCCACCCTCTTACTCTCATTCTCTCTTCCCTTCCTCCCCTTTTCCCAGCTTCCCTCCCCCCCCCCTCTCTCTCTCACTCTCTCTCTGTCTCTCTCTCTCTCTCTCTCTCTCTCTGTCTCTCTCTCTGTCTCTCTCTCTCTCTCTCTCTCTCTCTCTCTCTCTCTCTCTCTCTCTCTCTCTCTCTCTCTCTCTCTCTCTCCCACCCACCCTCTTACTCTCATTCTCTCTTCCCTTCCTCCCTTTTCCCAGCTCCCCTCCCCCCCTCTCCTCTCTCTCCTCTCTCTCTGTCTCTCTCTCTCTGTCTCTCTCTCTCTCTCTGTCTCTCGTCTCTCTCTCTGTCTCTCTCTCTGTCTCTCTCTCTCTCTCTCTCTCTCTCTCTCTCTCTCTCTCTCTCTCTCTCTCTCTCTCTCTCTCTTACCACATTTGAATATTTTGCCTCAAGGGCTGAATGTAAGTAAGAAAGGCAATACTGCCTAATTCACTACCCTTGTAAAATAAAGTTCGTTCGTTCGTTCTGTCTGTCCTGACTTAAGCGCAACAACTTGGTACTGGTAGTCTGTTGGCTTGGCCTAATGGCAGTGAATCGATAATAAACTTGGCAGAAATAGACCTTAAGTATCCTAAAATGTACAAGACCACTCAAATTTCATGAACTATCATCCATTTTTATACAATTTACAGTGCAAAATATGAAGCGAGGGAGTTTACAGAAAAGAACGTTATAATTCCTTTACAAACACGTAGTAACGTCAGTTGCCAAATGAATGGCTCAGATGGTAAAGCGCTGGACAATTGTAACGTTAGGTCATGCGTGAACGGATTCGAATCCGCGCTGAAACTTTTTTCGAACCCGACCTGTTTTTTGTGTTTTTGTGTGTTTTTCC
>JAWQFJ010034129.1:0-7500 GCA_034096865.1 Theodoxus fluviatilis | reverse complement strand
AAAGTTATTTCGTAATATATGTCTATGCTAAGCAGTGAGAGGCACGCACACACGCAGATTTGGCTAACACTGACACGCAATTGATTTGACACACTAGGCAAGGTTTCTGCCTATTCTGTAGATTTTTTGCCTAAATTGTACAGCAGTCGTGCCTAAATCGAAACTTTGCCTAATTTCATGACTTAGGCTGCCTAATTGATGAAATAGGCAGCCTAAATCATGAAATTTCACAAATTAGGCAAAAGTCAACATTGATTTCACAGATTAGGCACAGCCATTGCCTATTTCGCGAATTAGGCAAGAGACTGCCTAATTCAAAAACTTAGGCACTTTCATGATCTAGGCACGACATATACATATTTTGAAGTGACCTTAACCCTGAACTATGGAAGATAACTGTTTCAAACTTAATAATTATGTGGATAACATGTTATACTTTCATCATAAGACACATTTGGTCACATATCATCAAGGTCAAGGTCACTTTGACCCTTATGAAATGTGACCAAAATGGGGTAGTGAACCACTAAAAGTGACCATATCTCATGGTAGAAAGTGCCAATAAGCACCATTGTGCTTTCTATGTCTTGAATTAACAGCTTTGTGTTGCATGACCTTGGATGACCTTGACCTTGGGTCAAGGTCACATGTATTATGGTAGGGAAAATGTGTAAAGCATTTCTTAGTGTATGGTGTCATTACTAGGTCTAGTTGTTTGACCTTGATCTTGAAGATCACATGAAGGTCAAGGTCACGTAAAGGTCAAGGTCAAGCATGTGAGTCGCATGTGCTTTGCCCTTCTTGTTTAGGAATAATGTTCAGTTTGTTATACCCCTGTTCGTCCATATATATGCAAAACCTAATTTGGATAAGGTATTCATGACTAAATTTGCCCAGTTTCTGTCATTAGGTATACTGGAATTTAGCAGCATGTCGTAGGCTTGCCTGGGGAGCCTGTGGTTTGGCATTGCACATAGTCTGAGCGAATGTTTGATCGCTCATGGTGGTACTAATTGATAGCAGATATCTGCCTAGTTCCCCGTATACCAGATAGTAGTTATGGAGTTGGGGGTGCCACCTCACCCCTAATTGGCCCACTGTTCACTTTTTAAATTTAATTGGCCAACTGTTTACTTTTTCCATGTGAGGAAGAGGCAGGGAGAGGCAAGCTTTGCCACCCTCTATAATCAATATTCCAGTCAGGTGTGCTTCAGAGAGACCTGAGCGATATTTTTACTGTGCAAGTGACTGCGGCACACAATCACTAGCACAGCAAAGAAAATCGATATGGGGGGAGCCAACAGGCTTGGGGGTGGAGAGGTGCGCGCACACACACACACACATACACACACACACACACACACACACACACACACACACACACACACCAAAGCAATCTCTCTCTTGGGCATTTCCTGGGGAGTGCTTTCATTCAGGTTTGATTACACCAGCCTGAAGCAATAGTTATCGATTGACCTGCAACAATGCGCAAGGCTTGCTTGGCCCTGCTCCAGACAAAAGACCTGGTATTGATTGACTTTATTGATTGGTTTTATTGATCCAGTTCCCAAGTGGGTCAACAGTTTCAGGGAATCCTGCTCCGTCTAATGTGTTCCGTAAACGTTTAAAAAACAGCCATTTTTCACATTTTTCCAATTTTCTCTGAAGTTTTTGAGATTGGATACCTAATCTATATATGGTATATAGGGCAAAGTAATCTCTATCTTTCGATACCAGTTTGATTGACCTTGATTCAAGGTCAAGGTCACATGAGCTCTTCAAAGTTGGATTGCATACATATTTTGAAGTGACCTTGCCTGAACTATGGAAGAAAAATGTTTCAAACTTAATAATTATGTGAGGCACATGTTATACTTTCATCATGAGACACATTTGGTCACATATCATCAAGGTCAAGGTCACTTTGACCCTTATGAACTGTGACCAAAATGGGGTAGTAAACCACTAAAAGTGACCATATCTCATGGTAGAAAGTGCCAATAAGCACCATTGTGCTTTCTATGTCTTGAATTAACAGCTTTGTCTTTTTATTAGTCTACAACCTTCTAATGCCTGTGCCTGAAATCAATTGGCCAAGAGGAGCTCTTGCATTGTGATTTGAAACTGATTCACTCATAGGCATTGGAACTGCAGGATTACCATTTTCGCTTGATGCTTTTTTCATTCTGTTAACGATACTTTCAACAGCTTTGTGGCCCAGCTGTTTAGCTTGTGATTCTACAATGCCTCTAGCTGTATCTGAAGCAATCTGCTTTGCAAATGGTAAATTTTCACTGAGTATCTTTGTTCCAGAAGAGAAATCTTTTTGGTAAGATTGAAAATATTACCCAGAAGTTGGCCTCCTATGACTTTCCGTTTGAAATAATAATTACGCTGATTGATCAGTGATTCTTATCATGATAGCTGAAATGAGATTAGTTTGATTTATAGGCAAATAAATTGGTTGGTTGGTAGAAATGTGAAGCACTGTTCCGGGAGAACAGTTAGGAGCAAACACATCTGAAGAGGTCCCATTGATGTAGGATTCACTGACCAGTGAACACCTGATTAACAAGCTGTTAATTGTGGTTATGTTTACTGCTCTGTCCCCATCTGCAGATTCTCTTACCAATTTGCCGTCAAATCCCCCCAAAAATTGTAGTATGTTGCTCCCTGTGAAATCAATTATGAAACCAGGCTGCAGAGTTACTTTTGTTCATAAAGTGTAATTTGGTTCAATTGTAATGCCTTCATTTCCCCATATCCTTATCATTCCTTTTTGTATTTCTTTAGCAATGTCTGGAATGTTGTATGCACCAGGTGATATAGTAATTGTTAAAGCCTGACCATTTTCAATATAATTAAATATGTTGTTTTGTTCTGTCACATTGAACCATGAATACCAGAGATCAGCACTGATTAGAGCTATCTTGTATTTCTTGCTTGGGTCTAGAACAATGTTTTCTCTTAAGTAAGTGGTAAAGTTTTAGCATTGCTGCCCAGAACTATCTAAGAATAGAATCGTTTCAAACATCTGTATACTTAATACAAAATACATTTCATAAATGTAGTTAGTACATTTTACAAACGTTATAATGTTTTTTCTCTGATTCTGAATACATAAAAAACATCATTCCACAACATAATTGTTTTATCAGATTCATCAGTGATCCACAACCTTATTTTGTCTGTTTGAAGAGGTACATATCTTATAAATGAAGGGCTTGCTTCTACTAGTTTTCCAAATGAGGTACATGAAGGCATAAATGAGTGAATGACCCCCCCATTAGAAGACTGAATTTTTACCAGTGGATCAGGAAGTTTTTTACCATAAGCATAGTCATAAATTCTTTCCATTTTAAGCCAAGAAAGTTCCCCACACTTTCATGATGTTCAAACACCACAGCATAACCACAATGAACAAGCACTTTAACTCTTTGATTAACTAAGCTTAATTCTATGTTATCTGGATTGTCTCCAATATTCTAATTTTTTTCCTTTATTGTGTGGTTTAGTGCAGGTATTGTGTACTTACCACAAGATATTCTAAAGAATTTGTAAATAGCAGGACAGACAATGTAATCATATTGGTTGTTATGATAGCTTACATTTTGCCAGCTGTTTGGAATAAAAGCCTTTTCTAGTTCAATTTCATTACATTTAGAGGGGTCTACCTTCAAGTCAATGGTAAAGTCATAGGCACAACCTATGGATGCTGCAGCACTGCTCAAAATAACCTTTTCTTTCATGTATATTTCATAAAAATAAAATAATGGCTTATATATTTGTGTATTTTTCATAAACCGTTTCATATTCCTCTTTGCTGATAATATTACTGTTTAACAGCTTTGTGAGGATCTCATTAGTTACATGCTTGGATTTGTTTCCTGCTTCTACACTTCCAGTCAATACAACCAGTCTATTTCCTAAGTCCTCTGGTGTGCAACCCGTAACAACTTTTGTAAACTTTAAGGATCTTTGGTTTATGGGCAAACCAGACAGCTCAACCAACTTTTTAAAGGTTGTAAGGGCTGCTGAGCTGTACTGATTCTTAGAGTTAAACCTTTTATGAAGCAGGTCCATAAAATCATAGTCAACTGTTTTGCTAAGTACCTTTTTACCATCTTTAAATGCAACTAGCTTCATTTGAGATAGCTCTGTTGGGTCAATCTTAAGATTTCCACACATGAAGTCTTTTGTTAAGTTGTGTGGATGCCTTGGCAGACCAGTTAAAAATAAGACTACTACTAATAATTATAATAATAATAATAATAATAATAATAATAATAATAATAATAATAATAATAATAATAATAATAATAATAATAATAATAATAATAATAATAATAATAATAATAATAATAATAATAATAATAATAATAATAATAATAATAATAATAATAATAATAATAATTATACAGATTACTTATAAGCACATACCTTCCCCAATAGGCAAGCTCATGGCGTTTACAATGAAAAGTATCCACTCATACAAAGTATTCCAACACTCGCACACTGTACAGTTGAAACAAAAAAGAGTTCAATACAATGCAACTACTTAACATAGCAGGCAATAAACAAAACACGAAAAATAAAAGATGCGCCTTGTGAAGCACATCACTGCTCGTCAGGAAAGACTGACCGGTACAGGTGTGTCTTAAGGGAGGTTTTGAACTGGGTCATGGAATCAGAGTGATGGACAGGGAAAGGTAGGCTATTCAACGTTACAGGGCTGATGTAAGAAAAAGCTCGCTGTCCTTGGGTTTTCTTTTTGCGACAGGGAACATTTAACGTTTTGGTGTTTGCAGCTGAACGATTATTTCTAGCGGGGGTGTAGACAGTGAGAATTTCTTTGAGTGCGTGTGGTGCAGTTTGATTGAAGAATCTGAAACACATAGTGGGTAGCTTATACTCTATCCTCTGAGCGACGAGGAGCCAATGCAGTGCACGAAGGAGTTTGGATGTGGGAGTTCTCTTGGAACATCTAAAAACTAATCTAGCAGCAGTGTTTTGGACTTTTTGCAGTTTGTTTAGCAGAGTGTCAGGAATGCCGGCAAGAAGAGAATTTCCATAATCAAGACGGGACAGAACAAAGGAAGTGACAAGGGTTTGAGTGGCCTGTTGTGAAAGATAGTGACGAATAGTGCTAATTTTCCTTAACTCATAGTAAGCTAATTGGCAAACTTTGTTCACATGAACTCTCATAGAAAAATCATCATCGAACATGACACCTAAGTTTCTAACAGACTTTGAGAATTCTATCTCACTCTGACCTATGGTTAGTTTCAGGGCCTGAGTTCCGAACATTTCCTTTGAAAAAGTCTTAGGTTTACGCTTTGGCTTTTTAATGACTGCATATTCATTAATGAGACCCTGAATTCTTCTTCTATACGTTTGTAGATTAGTGAGGTCATACTCAATCTTTTCCTTTTCTTGCTGAGATTTTTTTCCCCTCTTTTTTTACTGCCCAGTTTTTGGATAAGATCCACCGATTTGCCGTTTAAAAGCTTTAAGCTATCCAAAAGAGTATATCCCGAGGTAGCCGATAATGTGGAAGAATGTTTTGGGAGCTCCTAATATTCCAACAAATTAGGATCAATATCTGCATCCAGGTCAATATTTCGACCTTCAGGTGGAGGCAAAGGCAGAAGAGGTGGTAAAGCTGGAAGAGAAAGCATAGACTGTAGAGGCATTTGAACTGCTTCTACAATGAATGAATGGCTGTACCACATCTCTTTGAAACTCTAGCAACTTTTGATGCAGTCACTTGTTCTTTGTTTGCCTCTCTTGCTTTTACGTATTTCTTGATTAGCTCATTTCACTTATTCACCGTTTGTATATGATCAAAACCCATTGCAATACTTTACAGTATATATTATTTCAAGATAACTTTAATTAATGCATTTTGTTGTAAAATCAGTTGAATTTGTTGTAAAAGCAATCAAACCCTTTTCTATATATTTCTGGAGGTAGTCTTGCTGTTTTGTCCAAAACCATGAATGAATAAGGTTCTGCTGTGGCTGCATGATACACTTGAACAAACTCATCTGAAGTAATTCCAGCATTGTGGTCTTGAGCTATACATCTCACATCCTTATTGTCCAGCATGCTAAACAACACAAAACACTTAGTGTTTCTTTGAATGCATTTTGGAATGTCATAGTAGGACTGGCACAGATACAAACAATTACAGTTTTTGTTTCTGCTTAGAGAAAAGTACTCCTTAACAGTGTTCATTTTTAGGGTCAATTTTTACATCATCAAATATCACTACTTTTTGATCAGAGTCATCAAGGTTTTCAACTGGCTCAACATCTTCACACAAACAAACTCTGCCTGAATGACAGCAAAACTGAATCCCTCTGTGTGGGTTCTCAGAAGTCACTGTCTCTTGTTTCTGATCACTTTTTGGAGGTGGGTGGGACTGAAATTCCATTTCAAAAGTCTGTTAGGGATCTGGGTGTTTTGATTGACTCAACACTCTCAATGCATGAACAAATCAGTCAGATCTGCCGCTCCTGCAACTTCCAACTGAGAAAGATCTCCTCTGTCCGTAGCTTTCTCACACAAGAGGCTGTCATTCAGCTTGTCACTTCCCTCATTCTAAGCCGTCTCGACTACTGCAACTCCCTGCTTGCAGGACTACCATCCAAACAAATCTCTCGCCTTCAGCGGGTTCAAAACAACGCTGCCCGTCTCATCTTCAGAAAATCCAAGAGAACACATGTTACCCCTCTTTTCATGAAACTCCACTGGCTTCCTGTTGAGTACAGGATCCAGTACAAACTCGCCACTCTCGCCTTCCGTTGCTTTGACGGAACTCTGCCGCCCTATCTCTCATCTCTTCTTCAGATCTACAAACCCTCTCGCTCTCTCCGCTCAGGCTCTGAAAAACTTCTCTGCAAACCTAAAACCACCACCAAATCCTTTGGCCAGAGATCCTTTCACTTTCAAGCACCTTCTGTCTGGAATGCTCTGCCGTCATCTCTCCGTGGCATCACTTCTCTTCCTTCCTTCAAATCTAACCTCAAGACCCATTTTTTCCGTAAAGCTTTTTCTGTTTAGTGCCCCTAGGGCCTGACTGCTTCCTGAGAACCGTTAGCATTGTACATATCTGTATAAACTGTTTGTTTTGTTTTTTTCTCTTTCTTTTTTTTTTCGTCTGTATGAATGTTGATTGAATGTCTGGTTTGTGTTGCTGTGTTGTTTTATATCATCTGCTTTTCATCTTTGTTTCTCTTACCTTGATGTATATTACTTTCATTTACATTCCTATTGTGTGTTTTTTTATTTCTATTTTCTTTACTTTTTTTTATAGGCGCTTTGAGTCTCACTGTGTGGGAGTATTGCGCGTTATAAGAGTGATCTATTATTATTATTATTATTATTATTAATGTAAAGGTAGTGCCAAGTCTGTCATTCTCTAGGAGTCTAATAAAGCAATTCTTGAACAAGTCACGCAATTCTGAGTTGGCACAAGGCAGCTCTTTTTTCTGGTTA
>JAWQFJ010034125.1:5000-10724 GCA_034096865.1 Theodoxus fluviatilis | reverse complement strand
GATGAGTGGAGTTGTAGAGTTGCGTGTCATCAGCAAATTCACTGTGAGAGAATGAATGACTGTCAATTACGTTGGAAAGTGGTTGGGTGTACAGTAGAAACAGCAGAGGACCCAGAACCGAGCCCTGTGGGACTCCGTAATTTAGCGGGGCAGGATCAGAAGCAATACCCTGGATCAAAACAGTCTGCCTACGTTCTGAGATATATGATTTCAGGAAGGAGAGTGCTGTGTTGTCAATGCCAAAAACATGTCTTAGACGGGAGAGAAGAATTCCATGATCTATTGTGTCAAACGCAGCACTCAAATCTAACAACGCGAGAAGGGAAACTTTGGAATCATCAGATGCGACAAGGAGGTCGTTTAGAACACAGAGCAGAGCTGTTTCGGTGGAATGGTGAGCACGGTACGCCGACTGAAAACGAGCCAAAAGATCATACTTGGACACGTGCTCTAACAACTGCTGCAAAGCTAATTTCTCTAACAGTTTGAGTTTTTTACGCCCGGACGGACGGACGGACGGACGGACGGACGGATGACACGGCTGAGTACATAGACTCACTTTTGCTTCGCATGTGAGTCAAAAACATGTTCTATGCATTCTCTTCGATCAGAGCGATGAGAGTGGATGATTCTTCTTTCCAGGTGTCTCACAAAACATTAAGCCAGGCACGATGACTGCTCATGAGCAAGAACTCTACAGAACTGTGTGTTATGCTCATTGTGTCATGCTTATTAATCACTAACCTAAATTTTCTATATCTTCTCTCCAAATGATTTCATTCCGTATCTAGTTTTTATGGACGACCCAAGTCTTGCTAAAACAAAAGGCATAGAAACACGCTTCCAGCAATTTCAAGCCTACGCAAGACATGTTCATGGTGTCTTGACAAACCTGACTGCAAAAATGATAGATGTTTTCTGTTTACGCAAGAGTACAGGCTATAAAACCGAGAGTGCAGAGTATGCGGGCTCCCTTCTTTTGCCACCCGCAGCCTGCGCTTCGGTGAGGCAGACCACCACACTGTGCCTGGTCACTTGTGACGACTGACAGGCATCAGGTGTGCCATCCCCACCCCCACCCCACCCCCCAACCCCCAAGAGTGTCAGGAGGTCAAGGCAGAACCCCTTGAAGGCAGGGGGGGGGGGGGGGGGGGGGGCTCTTCCTCTGAAGACCAACAGTTGTCTCGCTCCTTTTAGGGTTCTTAGAGGTTCTTATCCTCAGCACATACGAGGCAATGCGATTTCAACTCTCATGAAAACCTCTCGAAATGCACACGTCTTTGTACCGTGATAAGCACATTCTGGAGAGTTTCAGTCGACTGCCTCCGTCCCATCCGTGCACTAATTCGTAGCTTCCCAAGAAAAATCCACCCAGTGCACGTAGCGTGACGAGGAGAAATATCTGGTGATGTGTTAAATATTCAACAGTCAATCTCCTCAGCCTGAGCGCCAGTCTCGGACCCCAGGCACAGCAGTACCAGAGGTAAGCTGGTGAGTCTGGTGGAAGTCCCAGTAATGAATATTCATCAGCTCCCCTGTGTTCAATTCATGAGGTCCCCTGAGAAACAGTTATGCCAACAGCTAGAACTACACGAATATAGTCTTGGTGATAAATGGTCAGCACTTTCAAATGTGTGCACTAGCGGTGTCTCAGAAACTCCGAGTGCAGCACTTCCAAGAGGAAAAGCCATAGTTTATATTCAGAAATCTTAAACTTAGCACCTGAAACATCCACAACAAGAAGGGCAAAGCCCATACGACTCACATGATTGACCTTGACCTTTACATGATCTTGACATTTACATGACCTTGACCTTCAGGTGACCTTCAAGGTCAAGGTCAAACAACTAAACCTACCAATGACATCATACACAAAGAAATGCTTTACACATTTTTCCTACCAAAATACATGTGACCTTGACCAAAGGTCAAGGTCATCCAAGGTCATGCAACACAAAGCTGTTAATTCAAGACATAGGAAGCACAATTGCACTTTCTACCATGAGATATGGTCACTTTTAGTGGTTCACTACCCCATTTTGGTCACATTTCATAAGGGTCAAAGTGACCTTGACCTTGATGATATGTGACCAAATGTGTCTCATGATGAAAGTATAACATGTGCCCCACATAATTATTAAGTTTGAAACAGTTATCTTCCATAGTTCAGGGTCAAGGTCACTTCAAAATATGTATACAATCCAACTTTAAAGAGTTCCTGTGACCTTGACCTTGAAGCAAGGTCAACCAAACTGGTATCAAAAGATAGGGCTTACTTTGCCCTATATATCATATATAGGTGAGGTATCCAATCTCAAATACTTTAGAGAAAATTGAGAAAATGTAAAAAATGGCTGTTTTTTAGACAACATTTATGGCCCCTGCGACCTTGACCTTGAAGCAAGGTCAAGTCACTGTATATGTTTTTTGAGGCCTTGTCATCATACACCATCATGCCACATTTGGTATTGATAGACTTAATAGTCTCTGAGAAAAGACCAACGTTAAAGTTTTTGGACGCCCGGACGCCCGGACACCCGGATGCCCGGACGCCCGGACGCCCGGACGCTCGAAACGGGTGAGTACATAGACTCACTTTTGCTTCGCATGTGAGTCAAAAACTGCACTTTTGATATGATAAAATTATTGTGATGAATATTCAGCAGTCTCCAGTCTGAAACCTCCAGGCAGAGTACATATTGCACTTCTAAGAAAAGAAAAAAATTCTGAACATAGACATATCAATGCAGGGTACACTTTGCTTCAGTAGGGAAAAAAGTCTGGTCATGACTATTCAACAATCCCTAGTCTAGGCTGTTTAAAATTTCCATGCAAAGTAGAAGGCATAAAATAAAATAAAAATTCATGCAGTCTCATGCCTTTGCAGTTTGTTCCTACCAGCAGAAAATGTGTAAAACACCTTTTTATAAATTCTGGTGATGAATATTCTGCATTCTCAAGTCAGTGAAGTGATGACCCACCGTGCAGTGTCTATTGTTCTCCTCATGCAAATATATTCTCAAAAGTTCAGTGAAGAATACTAATGAGCTGTTTCTGGTTGGTGCTATTCCGTGCCCTTGCAAACACTTCATGCTGCCGTGTTGGCGCTTTGCTCTGAGTGAAAGGTCTGGAAGTACAGTGCTCATACTTCCTCCTCTGTAGAGGAATCTTGACTTGTGTCTTCCACGTTGGCGAGCTGCGTGTCCTCCGAGGGTTCCTCCGATCGTTGTGACACATGGAGCTACCCGCAGCCCAGCAAAGCATTGGATGCAAGGACATATGTCAAGGATTCAAAAGCCAAATCATCTCACGGAATGACAGTCAGAAAACATTTAGAAAGTTTTCACAAAAGCTCTGTTGACTCCCACACAAAGCATCTGACCGAAAAGAAAAGAATTACTTTAAAGTTTCCTAACATTCTTACAGATTTAGTCTTGGAGGTCAGCAAGAAGAGCTAAAAAGTTGCAGAATGAGTCAGCAGTGCCAAATATGTATCCAAACCATCTAATTGACTGACTAAGTTAGCAACACACTGAAAACTTCTCAAACACTAAAAGCATTTTTTTAAAAACTTATCCCCTTGTAGATATAGAATAAGTATATTATCCCGATCAGCTCTTAGACAACTACTTGCAATACTGTCACAGCTTTTGAACGCTGCAGAAAAGTCGTGGTCACCAATATGTTAGAACCTAGTCTTTGGGGTCACCAGATGTCACAACCGTCTTGGGTTTGCTTGATGTTACAACCGTTATATTTCTCTCTCAGATTCAGCCAAAGAAAAATAAACAGTTGTTAACAATATAATTATTTAATTATACAAAACATGAATCTTTGTAGTTCAATTAATCTCTGGCGATTTCAATCGCACTACCAAAAACAGACAAATCTCTGGCGACTTCAATCGCCCTACCAAACAGACAAAATCTCTGGCGACTTCAATCGCCCTACCAAAACAGACAATTCTCTGGCGATTTCAATCGCACTACCAAAACAGACAAAATATCTGGCGACTTCAATCGCCCTGCCAACACCGACAATTCTCTGGCGATTTCAATCGCATTACCAAAACAGACACGGCCGGACAAGACGAACACACAAACACACACAAAAACCCACAGGGGATAGCGTCTCTCTCCAAGTTCAGAACAGTACAATAAGAATAAAAATGAAACGTCTTCACCTTGGTGGTGAGATCCTGCCGAGGATCTTCAACTGTATCCTTGCTCGTGTCAACACTCAACGTTTCATTGTCCATCTTGCCAATACACTCCGTCGTCAGTCTTTCTGCTTCCCCTCCTCCCGATGCAGTCGTCGTTCTCTGATGACCTGGGGGTGCTGCCATCCTTCTTCCCCTCCTCTTGATGTAGTCGTCGTTCTCTGATGACCTGGGGGTGCTGCCATCGTCCTTCTCCTCTTCTCCCTCTTCTTCTTCTTCTGCATTCTTCTTCTTATTCAATAGTCTTCCTCCTCTTCTTCTTCGTCCTCTTCCTCTGCTTCCTCTTCAATGGTCTTCTTCTTCTTCATCTTCTTCACAGATACCCTATCATCGTCTTTATGTCCGTGGTCCTCTCCCATCCTCACGAGCATGGACCCGGTCACTCCCGTCAGTCCTCTTCCGCCCTCACGAATATGAACCCGGACACTCTCATCGATGCAGGCGTCGGTCTGGGGGCCTGACGGTGCTGCTATCGATTTCCTCTTCATCTTCTTCTCGGATACAGAGCGTCGGTCTGGTGGCCTGACGGATCCGATATCCTTCTTCTTATTCAATCGTCTTCCTCCTCTTCTTCTTCGTCCTCTTCCTCTGCTTCCTCTTCAATGGTCTTCTTCTTCTTCACGGATACAGAACGTCGGTCTGGGGGCCTGACGGTGCTGCTATCCCTCCCCGTCCTCTTCTTCTGCAATCGTCTTCTTCTTCTTCTCTTCTTCTTCAATCGTCTTCTATTTCTCTTCTTCTTCACGGATACAGAACGTCGGTCTGGTGGCCTGACGGTGCTGCTATCCTTCCTCGTCCTCTTCTTCTGCAATCGTCTTCTTCCTCTTCTTCTTCATCTTTCTCTGCCTGTGGTCCTCGGCTTCCTCGAACCTTTCAAATCTCTTCATGCCGTCATCTTCTTCTGCCATCCTCTTCTTCTTCTTCTTCTATTGTCTTCTTCATGCCGTCATCTTCTTCTGCCATCCTCTTCTTCCTCTTCTTCAATCGTCATCTTCCTCTTCTTAAAAGCATCCACGTACAGAACTTCATCCGGTATTAAACACCACGAATTCTGTACGTGACAAATACATTCTCATGAAAAACTGCCAGGCTTTCTCTATTTGCCTGTTCATTACCTACCCTAGCATGTATGATACAGATAAATGCAAACTTAAATATTAAGTGATACAATGATAATACAGTTAAAATACACTGGGAAACATGCATGTTCTTTCTTTGTTCCACTGTAAATATTGCTGTGTAAAACACATAGCAGCAATAAACAAGAAGGGCAAAGCCCATACGACTCACATGCTTGACCTTGACCTTTACATGATCTTGACCTTTACATGACCATGACCTTCAGGTGTCCTTCAAGTTCAAGGTCAAACAACTACACCTAGCAATGACATCATACACTAAGAACTGCTTTACACATTTTCCCTACCAAAATAAATGTGACCTTGACCCAAGGTCAAGGTCATCCAAGGTCATGCAACACAAAGCTGTTAATTCAAGACATAGGA
>JAWQFJ010034123.1:0-17745 GCA_034096865.1 Theodoxus fluviatilis | reverse complement strand
GAAGACACCGTGGTGACAGGAACTAGAGGAGAGGCACCCATGGTTATAGGAAACACTGTAGAGAAGCCACCATCAGGCGAGACAGGCAACTTGAGGAGAGGCACCATGAGTGGACAGGAACTGAAGTGAAGGACACCATCGGTTTATCGAGTGATAGGAAACTTGAGGAGAGGCACCATGGCGACTAGATAGGACACTGAGAGAAGACACCATGGTGACAAGGAACTGAGGAGAGGCACCGTGGTGATCGGAACTGAGGAGAGGCAGCACCGTGGTGACAGGATAACTGAGAGGAGAGGCAACCTGGGGTTTTTTTTTTTTGTGGGGGGCTGACCAGGAACTGAGGAGCACGGCACCATGGTGACATGAAAAAACGGAGGAGCTAGGCACCATGGTGACTAGGAACTTGAGGAGCCAGGCCCAGTACGGTGACAGGAAACTGAGAGGAGACGGCAACCAGGTGGTGACCGGAAGTGTGATGCGAGAGGCACGATATGTGGTGACAGTAACTGAGGAAGAGGCACCATGGTGACAGGAACTGAGGAGAGGCACCCTGTGGTGACAGGAACTGAGGAGACGGCACCCATGGGTTGACAGGAATCGTGAGGGAGAAGGCCACCGTGGGTGCTCAGGGACTGGAGGGGAGGCACCGTGTGGGTGACAGCGAACCTGTGAGGAGAAGGCATCCCGTGGGACAGGAACTGAGGAGAGGGCCATATCCGTGGATGACCAGGAAAACTGAGTGAGAGGCTGCACCGTGGTGACAGGAATCTGAGGATAGGCACCGTGGGTGATAGGAACTGAGAGAATACCATGGTGAACAAGGAAACTGAGGAGAGGCACCATACGGTGACAGGAACTGAGGAGATGGGCACCATGGTGACAGGAACTGAGGAGGACGGCACCGTGGGTAATAGGAACTGAGAGAAAAGACACCAGGGTGACAGGAGGAACCTGAGGAGAGGCACCATTGGTGGACAGGAACTCGAGGGGAAGACACCGCAGTTGTGATGAATAGGAACTGACGGAGACCGGCACAACATGGTGCATAGGAAACTGAGGAGAACAGGCACCATGGTGACACAGGAAACTGAGGAGAGGCCACGGCGCGTGTGACAGGAACAGAGAGGAAGCGTAGACCCGTGGTGAACAGGAACTGAGGGAAGGAACCCGTAGGTGTACAGGAATGGAGGAGCGAGCGCACATGGTGACCGAGGAAACTGCGAGGAGAGGCACCATGGGTGACATGGAACTGAGGAGAGGCACCCACATGGTTAATAGGAAACTGCAGGGAGAGGCACCGTGGTGGACAGGAACGTGAGGAGCGACCACCGTGTGTGTACAGGAACTGAGGGGAATGAGCGACCGTTGTGGTGACAGGAAACTGAGGGAAGGCACCGTTGGTGACAGGAATTGAGGAGTACCACGCACACCATGGGTGACAGGAACTGAGCGAGAGGCAACCATGGTGACAGGAACCAAGTGAGGAGGAGAGGCACCATGGTAATAGGTAACTTGAGTAGAAGACAACCATGGTGGCACAGCGAACTGAGGGCGAGGGCATCCATGGTGGGAACACACAGGAATCGCAGGAAGAGCCACCATGGTGGACAGGAAACTTGGAGGTAAGAGGGGGGCCCCCGCCCCCCCACCATGGTGATGATAGGAACTCGAAGGAGAGGCACCATGTGGTGACCAGGGAACTGAGGAGAGGCAGCCATGGTGACCAGCGCAAACTACGAGGAGACTGGCCACCGTGGTGACAGGGACTGAGGGAAGACAACCATGGTGATGAGGATCTGCGTGAGACAGGCACCAATGGTGACAGGAAACTGAGGAGGAGGCACCGCTGGGGTGTCAGGGACCGAGGAGAGGAGGCACCCTATTTTGGTGACAGGACACTAAGAAGAGGCACCCATGGTGATTAGGATTCGAGGGGAAGCGCACCTGCATGGTGTGTACAGGGATACGGACAGGACAGACACCACTGGGGATACGGATCAGATGGGACGGCACTCATGGTGACAGAGAACTGTGAAGTTCCGCAGAGCACAGCCTGCCATCGGAGCAATGGGACGCGAATAAAGACTGGTTAAATGACCGACACGCAGGGCCAAATCACCAGACCCTCTACTCCTGTAATAGCCCACAGTGCAATCTGTGGTATTTCCTCCAGTACCCACGCACGACTGAGAAGGGATGCACCACCAAAAAAGCTCGGCCCGGCACACACGGCAGGACGTTTACGGTGAACCGTACCCATTCTTTCTGGAAGTCCCAGGGAGATCTATGCTGCCGGGCCTGGTAGCAGTCGTCCACGACGCCACACGCAGCCCGAACCGAAAAACGCTACGAGGCCTAGAAGAGACGCTGTGTTATCAGGGCCCTCCTCGTGAAAGACCCTAGCGCGCAGGGTGAGTGCCGATACCCCTTGCAGGGACTTGCCAGACATCCACGAACCGGCGGGACACATTCTGAGAACACAGAGATATAGTACTACTCGTGGAAACGAGGTTGGTCACGTGACTTCGGCTCCACATTCCAATGATTCTACCAATCAAAATTCAACATGATCAGAAGACCATTGAGAGTAAAAAGAGGCGATTCTATTTCACTCCAATTATTTATCCCGATAGATAAACACAAATTTGGTGTTCTAATAAAACTAATCTATGAGATTTTCAGGAAATCATTTGAGAACTACTTTTAGCGCGAACGTGTCTATAAGGTTGCAAACTGCCTTGAGCACGTGCGATTGTGTATATTCCGTCCGATTCCGAAGTTCGATATTATCGGATAGCTCAGAAGCAGTTTTTCTAAGTTTAATCCTTCTAAGCATACATTAAATTAATGATTCCTCATCAGCAAAAGCACTCAGTGGGTTTCTGTGTGTATCGAAGATTATGCAGACGGGATTGGTTGCCTTACTCGCTCAATGAAGTATAAATATTGCTGTTGTATTCAAAGTCCTTATAATTAGTAGAGTTCACAATATTACACTCTTGTGATTCGAATTTTACCGCATACAAGTTTTACATTCATGGGAAATCGATGTTTAGAAAATGAACTGACGGAAAAATGGCTGCCAGTATCGAGTGTATCACAACAAGCGGAGGAATACACTCACGATGTGATATGGCATTCAGCGTGGCTGAGACTCAGTGTCAGAACGGTGGTATGCATGTTATGGAAGAATTAAGGCTATCACGTGACCAACCTGTTGCTGAGACCTAAATGCACTAATAGTCTCACGCCACGTGCTGAATGGGACACGCGGCGAGGCGGCGTGTGATGCGCCCACTCTCGCTTCCGTAGAGGAGTACTAAACCATTCAGTGACAGTTTGGACAGTGGACAGTGCCACAGTGCAGACTTTGACTGGGCAGATGCTATCGCAAGGTTACTTACGCCCATGTGTCAGGTCTCACATTTTCGCCACATCTCTAACTCCATGGACTACCCGGACGTGACTTGACTTTTCCCGGTATTTTGTCGTTGGTGTGTTGATTGTTTAATGTTGTTTTGCTAGCTGTTGTATCTTTTAGGTGTTTAGTTTACGAATGTGTTTGTAGGTTAATATTGCCGAAATAGTGTAGATGTAAGTGAGAGACCGATGAGGGTCGTCTACGGTCCTCTTAGGGCAGGAGCCTGAGTGTTGTGAAGGTTCTCCGATCATCGGTAGCGTGCAGGTCGGTTTGTACTTATACTCAGGTTCACAGGTCGCCCTTATGGTCATATGCCCTGGCACGTGGGTCGGCAGTTGGAGCTATCATTTGTCTTTGTTGTGTGTCACGTGACGTCAGTCCGACTGTCCAGCTCCCGGTGCGTGGAGACGAAAACTCAACTAGCTTCAAGAAAGAGTCTGGAACCTGTGTTTAGGTATAATAGACAGTGCGACAGAAAGCGCGAGATATAGCCTCAGACACACGAGAAGCAGATCCGACAGACGCTTAAGGGGAGAGCTGTTAAACTTTGTGTAAGAAGTGCGAGGGTCCTCTGCGCGCACTGCGACGTATAGAGTGAAGCGAGTTACGGACGACTACTGTTACATTATGTCACCGCGGCTGTGTATCGACCACGTGACAGGTGAATATTAGGTGGTTATCGTGAAAACGACCACAAAGCGTTGTAACTTCGATGCTTCCCAGCGCAAGCTAGGAGAAACCCCCGTACAGCAAGATAAGAGTGTGACCAGTGCAAAGATGATAGGGAGATGATACACAACCGAGGAACACATATTGTGCAAAGGCAAATGAAATGTATCCACGGTACAGAGAGACTGATCGATTCACACTTTATTTGTCAAGGGATAATGTTATCATGAATGGCATAAACTTGCCATATCTTACAAATCCAGCCCTTTGTTAAAACAAGAAAACACAAAGTAAAACACAAATCCAATCCCATCCCCCACTCCCTAACCACACCCACCCACCCTCTATACCCACACAAAATATCACACAATAACTACAGGTTACAATCAAATTCACATGGTGTAACGAAATACGCGCCGTTGAAACAATTATGCCACAAAGTTGTGAATTTAGAATAAGCATTGAAAGTATCACTAGGACTGGACTGTGCATAAGAAAAGTCTGTGAAAGTTAGACCGAACGTGACGTCACGCCGAAGTGAACGCCGGCTTACAGACGCTACGCTATTGTATTCAATCACAAGCACAACCATAGCACACCAATTTGTATTCTTTCAAAGAGGCTTCTGCCTTTTTCTCTCAGTCGACGATTTTCGTTCTGTACGGACGGCTTCGGGCGTCGCAAGCGCGTCTTCATCAGGCGATGGACCCGGGCGTCGCTTATCGGCGTCTCTTCTCTCAACGTGGAGTGTAGGGAGGAAGTATGACGTAACTTCTGGCGCGAAGAGTGACGTAATCCTTTAGGCGGCGTTAGGTCTTGATGTTGTTTTCGCCAGCGCTCGGCGCTGGTTTTGAAGGCATATTTATACTTTTTGCATGGACGCGAGTGAACTCGGTCATTTTCCAGCCAATCGCAGGACCCTCATATAAGACAAGGCCCCTCCCCTCGTCAAGTCTCCAGTAGCGTTCTTTCTTCAACCAATGGAAAATACTTAACCCGCAAACGGAGCCATGATATTTTGCTATCATCTACGGCCGGCGAAGCCATAATAAGTAAACAACTTAAGCAAAAGGGGGAAGGGGGTGATCTCGCCACAGTGTGGAGCTCTGTTCACTGTTGATCATCGATTCTGGGTCCAAATATGTCCACAAAGACAGTGAATATTTTGAAATACATTTTTCGTTCCTAAAAAGGAACATACGACTGAAAATCGGGCGTTATCACATGAGGGTTGTGAAAATAAAAATACACAAACAACACTTGCTTTGAAACTTCCATATTTTTCCGTCAAAAAAGGAAGTGAGAGATTTAGTGTGAGCAGAAATATGCGTTGAAATAATGTTACATGTCATGCTGCACTGTTGTGATTTGAGTAGAGGTTGGACGCTGTGTTATTGTTCCGCCTGTCTTCAAGGGCTTTGTAGAAACTCACGGCCAGTCTCCCATTCGAATTTATCCCATCAACCCAAATCTTGGAACGCTTACTCAATAAACCTTGAGGAACCCTTCCTGACATGTGTATCTCTCTGCTCTCTCCCCCTTTTCCCCCCTCTTACCCCCTCTCCATATTCATCTCCGCCCCCGCCCCCCCCCCCCCCCCCCCCCCCCCCCCCACCAGACAGGACCGTAACCACGGACTCCATGATAGATTCTGAACCCGCGTTCTCCTGTAGAGGCCACCGGGAGAGAATGTTCCTCCTAATGCTCGCCTTTTCCTGCACAGACATCGTTCGTCAACACCACCAGTGCCTAGTCACGTGTCCTGCAGCCACCCCACTTCCGCTTCCTGACACGAGCGGAGTAATGGGCAGCGCGGAGTTACCTCTCCTTTGCAAACCTCCCATTAGCGCTGTGGGGCTGGGCGGTGGGAGGCCGTGGAGGTTGACACTCTGTTTGGCCGAGCTATCAGCGCCCCGCTATGGGACATTCTCTACGCGCTCGGCCCCTAATGGGAAGCGACCAGGGACTGTGTGCATCGCATTTGGACCGTTAGTGCCTTGTATTCCGCACCTTCACAGCGTCCCATTAGGCCTTGATGGAAGGGTTGTCCTGCCACAGTCCCCGGTCCCCTGTCGGAGTGGAAGCACTCGACAGTCATAAAGCCCAAATTGGAACGATTGAAAAACGCGAAATTATCGATAAAACACAGACATTCTGGAAGCAAAAAGGCTTAGTTCATAAAGGTTCGAGAAATGAGGCGTGATGATTTCAAACGGAAGCGAAAACACTCGAGGGACCTTGCTTCAGAAGGTCTGAGGTTTATAAATGGGATAAACCTGAGTAATTTACCACTGTGTTCCACCGTGCAAGCAAAATGCAACCTCATCTCGCAGTCGGTGAGAGTGCAGGAGGAAATTCAAACGACGCTTCCGTTCATGAAGCTCCTTTTTTTCACAATTAAACTGTGATAAGACAATTGTTCTGAGTAGAATTTTCACAGAAATGAAATTTTCAGCACTCGCGTGTATCAGACACATTTGATGAAATTCAGCTTTAATCGGTGAGCAGTTCCCGAGGTTAACCTTGTGTTTTGTGTCATAAGGTAATCATCTCAGCATTGAGTCATATGCAAGGTTTTGCTGATATGCATTTTCCGCCAAAATTAGCTGAATATGTGGGTATCACACAGCAGTGCGTTTTCCGCTATGCAGCGTTTCTCGCCACTCCCCTGTCACGTGTCCGATTAATTTCATTGCGTGTGACAGATGATAGGGCTGCAACTCATAACGGAGATAGAGGGTGGAAATGGCTGGGCTGCCTGCTTTTGAAGTGGTGTGATTAGCCTAAGTCATTTCACGCCTTATCAGGGAATTTCTCGCGACCCACTTTTTTATTAACCCGATATATTTCTGCACTGGAATTTGCACCGCTTCTGCTTATGTCAACACCGGCGAAATCCCTTAACAGTATGTCGTGAATTATTTAACCTGTCTCCAATTTTCAAACTCGCATGCTTCGGCTGATTGAAACAGAACCGACATTCACGCCCATGCGCCGCAGCTTCCTGTGACTTCAAGTGCATTAGGGATCATCCCTCCGAGCCTCGCCTTCCTGTGCCTCAGAGTGGAAGGGGATTTCCTGACCACGCATAGGCGTCGCTAGGTAACCGGTGGCAAGAAGAGCTGGACCTGTGGAGGGGAGATAACTAAGGCACTTAGCGGAAACCCGCCAGAGTCACAGACCGACCGTGATCGGCAGCGGCGTCGGGGGTAGTTTCCCTTTCCTGGGATTTCATGACGGTGAAGACTTCGTTAAAAGGTCATCGGTTGTGCCTTGGGTGCAGGCGTCGCGCGTGCATCAGCATTCGATAGGAAATGCTTCGGGGATGGGGGTGGGGGGTGGGGGTGAGGGGTCTGATCGTGAAGGAAAACACACCGTTGACACAAATTAAGAGTCCTGGGTTTATTTCCGAACAGAAAGGTAAATGTTTCAAGTGGCCTTAAATGTTCTCTCAAAGATGAGCGTCTCAACCATGAGAAATTATGCGATTGAGGAACCGATAGCTTCCTTCTATATGTCTGTGTGTCTGTCTGTGTGTCTGTCTGTGTGTCTGTCTGTCTGTCTGTCTGTCTGTCTGTCTGTCTGTCTGTCTGTCTGTCTGTCTGTCTGTCTGTGTGTCTGTGTGTCTGTGTGTCTGTCTGTCTGTCTGTCTGTCTGTGTGTCTGTCTGTCTGTCTGTCTGTCTGTCTGTCTGTCTGTGTGTCTGTCTCTCTTTCTGTCTGTGTGTCTATGTGTGTGTCTGTGTGTGTGTCTGTGTGTCTGTCTGTGTGTCTGTGTGTCTGTCTGTCTGTCTGTCTGTCTGTCTGTCTGTCTGTCTGTCTGTCTGTCTGTCTGTCTGTCTGTCTGTCTGTCTGTCTGTCTGTCTGTCTGTCTCTCTCTCTCTCTCTCTCTCTCTCTCTCTCCCCAGTATTCCCCTTTGACTACAATCACTGCGTCCCAAATCGAATTAATAGGCAAAATGTAACATTTTTGACTGCTTAAGTTTGATCTGGGATTTCAGTTCTTTAACGTAACATGTATTTCACAACATGAAATTCGCTATTGCGAAGCAATTGATTTTAAATTTTCAAAAAAAGATGGAAATGTCGCATAATACTTTTGTAATCGGACGGCAGTTTTGAGAGATTTTTCGAATTTGCTTTCTATGGTCAGAACCACGACCTCACTTCATATGGGCTCTGAGGTCGAATGGTCAGTGCTCTTGACCTGCTGTCCCTCTTGGTTAGTGGGGGTGGCGTCCGAATTAAAACGAAGCTAGTCAACTTATCAATTTTTATCTATTCAAATATTAATGAACCTAGTATTGCTGAAATTTATATGTTTTGATCTAACATAAAGAGAAATAATGTAATGCACATTTTGTAGGGTTGTTTTTAGTTGACAAATGTGAACATTTTTAATACAAAGCCCGAGTGAAGAAACTACAGTGCCAGAGTGTATATGTACTATTTAATATAATTCCTGTACAAAACTGAATGCTGTTATCTGTCAGTTTATATGTCACTTCCTGGCTCATCTTTACACAATAATTGCTGTCTAATAATCTGGGAAAACAGTATTAGTCTATCTTGCACGGTTATTGTTTACTGAGTTGACGTATTATACGCAGTTCATATGTACAAACGTGACGTAACTTTGTGTGAAAAAGAAACCACATTAAGCGCTAAATAAGTATTATTGCCCTATATACCTCATACATTAGAATTTCTGGAAGCCACTTTGAAAGATTTACATCATTTTCGCACTTAATTCCACATCATAATCAAGAAAATGGACTGTCATGGTCTGCGACATCTCAAAATGTAATTTGATAAAGTGGTAAAAAATACTTCCATAAATTAAGTTGTTTAATTTTGGAGAAGAATCAAAGTGAACCATTATCTAGATAAAAAGCAAATAAATTAATTCGTGACTATGGATACATTTCCATGTGGACGATCAGATATTTGTAATTAAAAACTACTGTGGTATTTTGACGTGGTGATTGAATTACCTGCGTCCACCCTCTGAATCTCCAAAATACCTCAGGGACTGTCAGATTGGATTATTTGATTTCTATATTCCAAGCCTGGCTTTTGATCCCACAATCGTGAGTCTGGAAAGTTTCCAACACTGGCAGATATATTTTTATTCGCTGTAATGCCCTCTTACTTACTGACAACGAGCCATATCCTTCCCGAGCAAAGCTCTCAGTGAAAAAAATTATTAGGTTGACTTCTTGCACAATTACTTTTTTTTGCCTTGCCCAGACCAGATTAGAAGAAGATAATGTTCCGGAGTTTTAAATGGAACCAAACAGTGAACCCCGTTACCGAAATATTTCAGCCTCGTTTCACTCCATCAGAGCTAATACCTTTTATCTGAGCAGAGGAACTTGGTTCCTGGTGGTAAAACAAAAAGCCCATAAGAACTTGTACGATTGTGCTGCTTCAAGAGAGGAAGAGTAGTCGATTGTTTGAGTATGTATCAAACTGAAATGTATCGCTGTACTAATGTCCAATGTACTTGGTAGTCTGGTGCCATGTTCGTATAGTTACATTGATGTCAAGGACAAACACGCACTGACATTGGAAACAGATGGCTTCCTTTCTTGTTGCTGCTTTTCAAGCAGTCAGATTTGTGAGGAGCTATGCCCAACCAGCAGCCTGGATGTTAGTCGCTTTTGAAGATGCCTATCAGAGGAATGCACAGCAACTGATCCGTCTTCAGGCCTAGCAGTTTCCATTGACCAGCTCGGAGTGGAAACTTCATACTGGATGCCTGTCATCTTCCATTCTCAACTTGTGGTTTAACTGTCAAACATTGTGATTTCTTTAGATGTATGTATTAGAGCTTTGGTCAAACTAAGGTATTCCAAGACAAAAATGCTCTCCTCGTGCTCTCTCTCTCTCTCTCTCTCTCTCTCTCTCTCTCTCTCTCTCTCTCTCTCTCTCTTTCTCTGACTAGCACCCTATAGTACGCAAGTCGATCTTGCAAACAGAGCGAAGGCAGGACTAGCTCTACTACATAGATCACTGAAGAAAGTCCCTCACATTACTCCCGATGTACATTTCAAATTGTTCGATGCTCAGATCCAACCAATTTTGCTGTATGGAGCTGAAGTGTGGGGTATTGACGATTGTAGCAAAATACAAAGTGTCCACTTGTTAGCTTTGAAATATTTCTTGAGTGTATCATCTCGCACCCCAAATGTGATGGCTTATGGTGAGACGGGTCGCTATCCTTTGTATGTGAATGCCATAATAAGGTGTGTAAAATATTGGTTGAAAATCATGAGTATGGAGGAATACAGACTTCCTCGTCGAGTCTATGAGATGATGCAACGTAGCGGACATGTTTCATCATGGTCTTCTGGTATCGAGAAAATCTTAATCGAACATGATTTTGGACACGTATGGGACCGACAAACTGTTGCAAATGAGCGTTCATTTCTGATAATGCTAAAAGAAAAGTTGGTGAATAAGTTTCGTCGGGAATGGCGAACAAAACTAGAAGAAAGTAGTAGATTTGTATTGTACAGGGAGATTAAACATATACTCGAGCCAGAATGTTATCTGCAGGCCATTGACAAGAAGGCATTCAAGAATGTATTCGCGCGCTTTCGTATGGGTATTAGCGATTTGTTTACTCATAGATTCAGATACAGTTCTGGGCCATCACAAACCCTCTGTCCATTATGTAGAGAGAAAGATGAGGATGAAATTCACTTTGTTTTGGAATGTCCTGCTTTATCTGATATTCGTCAGCAATGTATCATGGTATATCTTGAAGGAAGCCCTAGGAATGATCTTGTCACTCTGTTTTTAGCAGAGTCCATCTGTGGTCAGACCAGTAAGTGTTTTCTTGCTGAAAGCATTCAAGAGAAGATCCGAGGCACTACACTCTGTCGTGTCAGACAGTGTCAACATTGATTAGCCGAGTTATTGGTAACACTGTCTCGGGACTGTAATTGACTTGAACCTGTAATATGATTGTGTTACGAGATACTGTAAACTCCTTTGAAATGGGCCGGTGGCCTGATCAAATAAACGTTTCGTTCGTTCGTTCGGTTTCGCTCTCTCTCTCTCTCTCTCTCTCTCTCTCTCTCTCTCTCTCTCTCTCTCTCTCTCTCTCTCTCTCTCTCTCTCTCTCTCTCTCTCTCTCACTCACACACACACACACACACACACAAACACACACACACACACAAACACACACACACACACACACACACACACACACACACACACAATCATCGGGGTCTATTTATTTTTCCCAGTATGAACAGTACAGAAACTTTTTGTTTTCCCAAGCCCCATTATTGTGAGTGGGTGAAATCAAAAGCTGAAGGAGTGTAACGCCACGTGCGCTAATGAAAGAAAAATGTCCACTGCATACAAGTGTGCTTGTTCATACCCGTAAAAGTGAAAAAGATTAGCTGTGAATGTGAGCGTGTAGCTGAACAGTAGGCTAAAATCCTACAAAGTTATTTCTAGCAATAAGCCAAAATAGGGAAGAACATTTACAATAAAGTATTTGGCTTTTTTTCCTGAGTGTTTGGTATCCTTGCCTAACTGCGCACCTTTTAAAGTAAAGTTTCATATACTTTGAATGTAGTTCAGAACAATCTACTAATACACATATGTTGACATGGCAGCAGAAAAATTAAACTTTCAGGGGCTAATTACTCAAATATCAGCTAAAGAGTTAGCATATGTTATGAATTTCTCAAACGAACTCTGTAATATATAGCTTCAGTCCGTTTTTCTTTGGTGATTAGATATGCTTTGACTCAAATAATTATGCCAAAAAGCGAACAACTCTAAATAGAGACTTCAGCCCCCATTTAACTTGAACGATCACCAAAAAGCGACAGCACTTACTCCCATGAGCTGTTCCCGAGTTCAAGAGTACCACAAGTCAGAGGGCCCACATGTAATAATAATAATAATAATAATAATAATAATAATAATAATAATAATAATAATAATAATAATAATCATCATCATCATAATAATAATCATAATAATAATCATAATAATAATATTGATAATATAGTTTATTCATACACACATACCTTCCCTTGACAGGCAAGCTCATGGCGTTTACAATCCAAAGAATCAACACTCATACAACCGCTCAACACCACATTCCTTCAAAAACTCACACACTACACACATAAACAAAAAACAAAAACTAAGATCCAATAGAACAAACTATACAATATACACATCACTTGCAGGCAAGGTCATGTAAGGCGAAGCAGCTCAGCGGGAAAGGCGGATCGGAAGAGGTGGGTCTTTAGAGCACTTTTGAACTGGGGCAGAGTGTCAGAATGACAAACTGAGAGAGGGAGACTATTTCAGGTTACAGGCACGCTGTCTTTGAGTTTTCTTGTTACGGCGGGGGACCTTAAGCATTTTAAAGTCAGCAGCTGAGCGTAGAGATCTGGAGGGCGTGTAGACTGTAAGAATTTATGTAAGAGCGTGTGGTGTTGTTGATTGCCTTGAAGCATGTGCACTACAATCATGCCTTACCGTGCAGCACAAGCGGGACATGTTCTGGAAAATTATGCGCTTCCGTGTATGAGGATGCTGTCAAGCACACGAACAACTCACATTAGGACCTGCGCGTGTCGTGACATGGAGTTTATGCAAATGACAGTTGTAACTGTTAAAATCACAATTTTGGTATCAGATGTTAAGACCGCATCGCGTGGCTTTGATATTCACTGAGGATAAGAAGTTCTGGGCGGGTGTGAATAGCGTGCATCTGTTTGTCAGTGGAATTTAATTCTCTGTCATATGATATCGCACATGTACTGATGAAAAACATAGTAATGGTTCATTTCCCACGAACAAGTCCAGGCAATTTACAAGCGAGCTGTGTTATTTTCTGAGCTAGGGAAGTCCTTCCACAATAAAAACAAACAAACAAGAAAATTATTGAAATAGAACCACCCCCACCCCCTCCTGAACAATAATTAGCAAATATGGTTATCTAAAAAAGCGAAGAAATCAATTCGCCACTGCAGTCAGATAAATCACGTGACAGCTGACATTTGGATAAGATTACATTGGTACTTGTCGTGAAGAATCAGTCGCATACACTCACGCCCTTGAATATCCAAAATGGCTCAGTAACCGTCACAAACAACATTGGTTTGGAGTGGATGCTTCTTTCTTCGAAGAGCTTTCGGATTTTAGACTCCACTGTTACGGCACTAGTAAATCTACATCATGGCAGATATTTTCCCTAATACGTTCATGTTCGTTCACGTGACAGCCTTACAAACCACGATGTTTGTTTCCGTACATGATCCACGCATGCACGCACGCATGTACGCACGCACGCTCACATGCACGCACTCACGTACACACATACACATGCACACAGGTGCGCTCGCACACACACGCACGCACACACACACACATACACAAACACACACACACACACACACACACACACACACACACACACACATAGGCATACATACATGCACACACACACAAACACACATATACTCAAACATATACACACGCATGCACGCATACGCACGCACGCGCGCGCACTCACACACACACACGCACACACAAACACACATCCACATAGGGGCGCTTAACCTCGCACGCGCAAGCAGTCTCGCAGTCAGTGAGGCAGAAACTGTCCCCCTTCAATACAACCAGCGAATAAGAACAGCTTCATTTCTTCCGCCTGCAATCCTTTTACCAGTAAGAACAAAATAGGAAACCTTTACTATTCGAAAGTCACATTATTGTGAGTGGAGAGGCGGCTTGAGCTGAACGTCTGTAACACCACTTACGCTGATGAGATCTCGCCCTCAACCTTGTAGACGAGGGATTCACACAGAGGTTTCCTTCCATAGACTGCTGCTCCAGGGGTCTACAAACTTACTTTGTGTTCAAGCATGCATCTCGTTAAGGCACGCAACTTGGTGTACCCCATTCTAGTCCACTAGAGACTTCGCCTGCCGGAGAAAGACTCTGCCAGTCACTACTGACTCGGGTTCACAGAATGGGTGTAGCCTGGACATCTCGCTCAGGCGTAGGTGCTGAGACATTCATAAGAGAAAGCTTTTGTATTACATTAGAGTCGATGCTTTGAGAGTAGTTCACACCCATTTTACTGACGAAAATTATTCCTTCCTCAGACTGCCTCCCGGTTCTGAGGGACTCCTGCCTCTTGTTCCTGCTTTCATCATGCCGAAGCACGTACGTCAGCTAGTGCAACCCTTTCAGCATGAATCGGTTTACATGTGAAGGTTCGAGTATATATACATGTATATTTGTTTACACACTAACAATATAATGATGACATCAGAGTCGTTGCTTAGTTGAATATGTCTCATCATTTTGCACTGTCGTGACAACCTCTTTCAAAGACCGCTATATTAAGTAGAGAGCTCTGTTCTTTGTGCCAGCATGAAGAACGCTGTCGGTTGCTCCTTGGCCACAAAGTTGTTTTACACCAGAAAACACGAACACTGTATCCGAGTGACTGGTTTTTAAAAGATCGCCTCATCCCCTTGGACAGCCGTGATAAGCTCTTTCTGAAGAATGTCAAGCACTTTACTCCATATTCCAGCACGTTCTGTCTGAAATACGCAGACAGGTTCAGTCCTTCGTGATATACACATTCAAGAGAGTGAAATCGTTTACACAAGAAAGCAGATCAATTCAAATTGAAAAGTTCGTTTAGGGTAGAACGCATCCGTTATTTCGCATGTTAATGATAAGATCCTTTGCAAAATGGTATCCTAAACAATAAGGATGAAATGTCTTATTCCTGGAAGCATCATTGACATCATGCAATGGCATAGGTGCAGAGCCATTTTCACTACAAAATATGAAGGAAACAGAAGTAGTTGATATAGTTTGCGTTATTCAACTCAAAATGCAATGCCAGCCTTCTGCAAAGCTTGAAGGACGACGCATTGTGTTCTGGGAAGCATCCTGCTGAAAGGCCAGGACGACTTAGTCCTTGATCTCGTGTACTTGCGTATATGGGAAACCATTCACACGAAAAAGCATGTCAGTTTCTGTAAAAGGAGTTCCGCAGAATGCCTACATCACCTTGAAGGGCAGAGACAAGCTCCTTTCGAACACTGGTTTCCCAAGCCTCAAGGTCGCTGTCTCTTATTCCCGGAAGAACCCTTTACATCACACCTAGGCCAAGGCGTAAAGTAGTTCATACGAAAAAACAATTCAAGCAAATAAAGGTAGTTGATGACTGATGCCTCAAGCACATCTCAGTACGAAGGACAAGCTTCGTGTGCAAAACTTATATCTCAAATCCCTGAGACGAAGCCTCTTGTTCCTGGAGGCACACTGGACTTCATCTACAGATGTAGGTATAGAGTTATTCATACAAAAAAGCACGTCAACAGCGAAAAAAGGTGTTGGTATATTACACCTCACTCATCGCCCCGTGCGAAAGTCACAGCACCTTCTGAGAAGGGTTTATCTCAAGCGTCAAGCACTCAGCTTTACGTTCCAGCAAGCATCCTGCTATTGCACATAGCACAATGCAGCCCTTGACATCAAGTATAGGTGTAGGTAGAAAGCTATTTACACAAGAAAGCATGTCAATGACATTAAAAGGAGTTGGTTTATAACGCAGAGACAAATTCCTTCAGTAAAGTTTTCGCAACCATGCATGAATATACCAAACTCAAGACGGTAACATGATAGCATCAAATGTTTCAGCCACAATATTTTTAAATTATTTCATGCATTTTCTATGAAAGAGTTATTTGAAGATATACGTATTTTTGAAATAGCAGTGTGAAACGCAGGAAAGCAATTACATGACTTAGTCTCTAATGCGCTGTTGAATTTTTTCAGCGTTTCCTCGAAAACTGTTTCGCCGACTTTAGCGTTATTTCTCATGCACAGTCACCTTTATCCACACCAAATATGGCGGACATGGCTTTACGTCCTGGAGGCATCTTGCAAGAGAACACACAATGACGCAGTCCTTGATACCATCTACGAGCGTAGGTGGCGGCTCATCACAATCACGATGCACTGACCACGAGAGGGTCTCCATCGAGTATGGGTGTCTGTTCCTTTTTCTTATATGAAGCAAATGACCTGACACACTCCCGACAGGAAGAGAGGATGAACTGGCTAACCTAGTCAGCCACTTGGACAGAGCTTCCACAACATTTGGAATGGAATTAACTGCTCACAAAACCCAGACAATGGCAAACACCAACAGTGCTATGTCAACAAACATCTCAGTACATGGCCAGCAACTTGAACAAACGTAGCAGTTCAAATATCTGGGAGCAGTCATCAGTGATGAAGGATCAAAACCGGAGGTACATGTACGAGTCGCACAGACAATGGTTGCGGTATCCAAACTCAAAGTAGTATGGAGGAATGACAACATCACCACGAAGTACAAGATCAGACTCTTTCGTGCACTAGTATTCTCTACTTTCCTGTATGTGTGCGAGACGTGGACCCTCATAGCATATCTACAGAAAAATATACAGGCATTTTAGATGAGGTGCTATCGTAACATCTTAGGAATCTCATACTTGGACCACATCACAAGCGAACTGGTCCGCAAGACCATCCAACACCACATTAGCCCCGACGAAAACCTGCTGACAGCGATGAAGAAAGAAAACTGAAATGGTATGTCCATGTCACAAGATCCAGTGGCCTGGCAAAAACCGTTTTACAAGGAACCGTGGAAAGAAAAAGAAAAAGAGGTCGGCAGAGGAAAAGATGGACAGATAACATCCAGGAGTGTACTGGGAAAACGTTCGCGGAGACTCAGGTTCCGGCACACACCGGAAACAATGGAAAAGACTGTCGCACGGTTTGTCAGATGGCGCCCCAAAGGCTCCGACTGGTGTTGAGAGCTTATGATGTTGATGATGCTGACTCCCGACAATTTGTGTTACAGCGTTAAGTGTAACGTAGTTTCGCCTATATGAGAAAGCAGATGAACTGTATAAGATCCCCGAGTTTATGGCAAAATGCTTCATTTACCTTTCTGCTTCTCGAAAGTATGTTCCCTGCGTCAATGCCGATCCAGTTGCCCGAAAAGAAACACTCAGTTTGACATAACCTTAACAAATGTACTAGCATAAGTAAAAACAGCAGATGAGTTGTATTCTGGTCTAGAGCAGGACGTTTCATTCACTAAACCCCACATGGACTGTCTCCATGAAACTGTTTTTCCATGTAACAGTGACTATCCGGCTGCCAGACACAAAACAAGCAGTTTTACACAACCTTGACCAACAATATCAGGCATAAGTGGAAAAATCGCTCATACGAGAAGTCAGAAAATTATATAATTTAACTTATTTAGAGAAATATGCTTCATTGACCTTACTCTGGCTGTGTCCTTAACCTCGCAAAAAAAACATTTGAGGCATAAGCGAAAACTCACTCAAATGAAAAGGCAAATGAGTTATATTAGATTATCTGGTGTAGGACAGAATGCTTCCTTCACCTTACCCTGATAGGGACCGTCTCTGTCAAGTTGTTGTTCCCTGTACCAATGATTACCCGACACGACATGAGCAGTTTGACACAACATTGACCAACAACTTCAGGCGTAAGTGAAAACATCGCTCACACGAAAAGGTAGATGAATGATATTAGATCAACTGGTTTAGAGGAGTATGCTTCA
>JAWQFJ010034122.1:15000-16647 GCA_034096865.1 Theodoxus fluviatilis | reverse complement strand
CTCCTTCAGCTGTTGTCAAAGGGATGGTCAGAGAAAGTTACTTCACACGAACTTGTATTATCTTTGTCGAGACTGCAGTTATTTTACCTACCATTGGTTTAAAGTAGTGTTGCATTTAGACATGCGGAGGAATGTGTTTACAAATGACGTACAGCAAGCTTGCAAAAGCCGAGTACTGTCCGTGCAGAAGAGAAACACGGATGACAAGGATGACCAAAACACGGGGTCATTGAGTGCAGACAAGATGCAACAGACCCTCACAGGCCTCTGTGGGTCTCTGAGAGGGCTTCTTCTCCATCATAGCTTTTTTCTCAAGTGCAGGCATTCACTGATATAACGGACTCTCCCACTTCTACTGCGTGTGTAATGTATATCTACTCCTTATGTCGTTCAAGGCAGTCATTATTAACTCCACGAGATGCCATTATTGAATGACGAAAAGGCAACCTCCAATACAACATTTCTTCTGCCTCCAACTGTAGTCATACTTACCGAAAAATCTGCAGTTCTGTCAGTGACAGTATCAGGCAACAGACAAACACAAGGGGATAACTCACCCAGACACAGCAGCCCTACACACGGGTGTCCAAAGAGACCACAGCCACAGACGACAAGCCCCTGTCCCAGCACACACCTGCCCTGTCTTGCCGCTGACTGCTGCTGTCTCACTGACTCAGGGCCTCGTGCAAGAGGATCCGCCCACCAAAACCCGTTCCATCCAGCCAGGGGCAGACTCCAATTTCGACCAATCATGTGCAAGGTAATACAGTTCCTGCATGCATGACGACAAACACGTATAAACTGTACTTTGACCTTGGCGCTTCAGTCTCGTCTGCCAAGGACGGAAGCTATTTTAGCTTGCTGTGGTGAGAAGGTTATGATGGAACCCTGCAAACTGACAATGAATTGTTCACCCACTCTCCCAAGGAGCAAAGGCTACCCACAAGTATCATTGCTGCTCCGTCACTTACTTTATTGGGTCTCCGTCACTTACTTTATTGGGTCTCCGTCACTTACTTTATCATTAACCCTCTTCGCCTGGGAGCTCCCGCAATTTTAGACAGTGCGAACGCTTGGAACGTCGGAAAAAAATTCCGCAGCCAGGCGCAAATCTCATGAATATTAATTAGGACGGGTGCCTACGCGTTGTAGGGGCTCATTCTGTATATAATACGGGCAAAGTGTGCAGATGTCAGAAACGTCGTTTTCTATTTTAAACATCCCTATCATAAGCGCAACTGCATTGCTGGGTTCAAGTTGCAGAACTAGGACATCGTCGTACGGACACAGGATCTGCACTCTGGAACTTGTTCAGAGTGGCGCCTGGCTGCGGACTTTTTACTGTAACGAAGGAGTTCACGCCTGACGGCTAACGCTCGAAAGGTGCGCCAAGTTAACGGCCCTTTTCAGGGCCAAAATACACTACACACAAAAAGTTAAGGAGCGGTACGAAAATTTGCTATAAAAGCTGAACAAGTAAATATTGAGTAACCATATACATATGCTCGGAAAGGACATTCATTCTTCTTTATGATCCCGTTTACAGATCACGATTATCTTAACTCAGCGCTGCGCAGCTGGGCGTCAAAGTGAGTACCCCCCGAAAATGAACTTGCAAAACGACTTTTTTCCGTTTCTTAAATTCAT
>JAWQFJ010034122.1:0-10000 GCA_034096865.1 Theodoxus fluviatilis | reverse complement strand
ACTGTCACCAGCACCACCGTCATCATTGCCACCGTCATCATTGCTACTGTCACCAGCACCACCGTCATCATTGCCACCGTCATCATTGCTACTGTCACCAGCACCACCGTCATCATTGCCACCGTCATCATTGCTACTGTCACCAGCACCACCGCTATAACTGCTATTGTCACCACCACCACCATCGTCATTGTAATGGGCCAATGGCCTGCACTATAACTGATTTCTCTGTCTCTCTCTCTGTCTCTCTCTCTCTGTCTCTCTCTCTGTCTCTCTCTCTGTCTCTCTCTCTCTGTCTCTCTCTCTGTCTCTCTCTCTCTGTCTCTCTTTCTCTCTCTCTTTCTCTCTCTCTCTCTCTCTCTCTCCTCTCTCTCTCTCTCTCTCTCTCTCTCTCAAAACTCTCCGAGTGGCGCGGGCGTTGAAAAGTCGCGTACACTTCGGCTCCGATAGATTTCTGACAACACAACAACGCCATGCCAGTTGCCGGTTTCCCAGCTGCTGTCGAAGCGTTATTTTCATCCCTGCTTACCCCCGGGGAAATGTCATCGTGGAAAGTTGCCGGCGAACAGAGCAGGACCGTGGTTGTTCTGAGGTTCTCGCAGCGAGACGGTCAGACATTGCTCGTCAGCCACGGCGCAGAGCGAGGAACGTGGAAAAGAAAACTGCTGTCACAGCAGCGACGCGACCAGCGACGTGCAGAGGATTTCAGAGCTGTGGGTAAGCCCCATACTTCTCGCAATGTCCCATTTGAAAAATATCACATTTCAAATGTCGCGAATATTGAATTTGAGTCTACTCTTGCTGCTGCTGCTGCACGGAATACACGAGCTACAACACCCACACCCACTGATCAGAACGCCGCTGTGACCTCCCCGACGAACACACTTACTTGATCAAAGGAAATGAAGAGGATCTTTCCAGCCAGATACCAACAACTGATCCTGAAAACAAGAATACTTGCTCCCTGCTGTTATCGACATCCAGAGAGGCAACGACTGAGGACATCGGGCGTCAGCAACTTCAGACAGAGCTAAAGAAGGCGTGCACAATGCAGAACGTGATGGAAACGAGACGTGACACAGCTGCTGCCTCTATTCCACGTTGTGAAGGAGACGCACTCGATGAGCCTCTGAAACCACACAGATCTCCCTCTGCACCACCACCAGCTACAGATCCCGCCGACGAAGCCGACGGTTCCAAGTCTGAGACTCCAACAGCCTCAACAGTTCGTTTTCGCCCACGATCACCAACACGACATCATGGCAGGGCTGATGACGTCGGCAGACCGAGAAGGCGGAGCGAGTGTGTAGCCTCCAGACAGCAATCTGCACGGACTTCACGAAAGTGATCTGCAGATAGACTTTTCGCGTTCGTCTACGCGCCGCGCCCGACTTCCCATTACTGGTGACCAGTACTGATGAAATGTACATTATGTTCCGTGCCAAACGCGTTCTCTACCATTTTGTAATGGGCCGGACTGGCCTATACAATAAACTTTCAGTTCAGTTCAGTTCAGTTCAGTTCTCTCTCTCTCTCTCTCTCTCTCTCTCTCTCTCTCTCTCTCTCTCTCTCTCTCTCTCTCTCTCTTCATCGTCAATGCACAGAGAATGCAATAACCAACATTTCAGAAACACATTTTGATTAACGAAAATGTAGAGTTATAATGATTTCGACTTCTACAGAAAACACACACGCGCGCGCGCACACACACACACACCCACACCCACACAACCTCGAAATTCTTGTGGTGTCAAGCATTGGAATCCAGAAGAATATACAGCAGCATCACAGTCACATTCTCAAATGTGCAGGAATAAAAAGGCACAGTTGACTAGCTGCTCCCACTTGTCAGAAGGAGGAGAAATCAGGTGTCTGGAAAAGACACGGAGGTGCAAATCTTTCATTCGCCTTGCCTAGCCATTCGACCCCACGTTATCTAGCCGTGATTGGCACGCTATTCAATATGGACCGGTCCATTGCGTGTGCATGTCGCATCTGTCCTTCAGTTCCAACCTGCTCATCCAACGCTGAGAGGCCTTTGATAAGTGGAGCAAATGAAGCGACTCCAGTCGATTGTCTACGACAAATTGGAACTTTCCATCATGATGGCAAAGGCGCTTGATCCGGGTAACATGGTCCCTCTGGCGGTGCCAACTCAACCAGGAAGCCAGGAACGCAAGTTTTTTTCTTCTTTCCAAACACGCTCTCGTTTTCCCTTTTATATTACAGCCTTTGCGCTAGTGTGCCACAACCTTGAGAGGGATTCCCAGACTGGTGATAAGAGAACAATGGATTCATAGCACCGCTCTCATCGCCAGAAATACAGCCTTGTCATTTCTATCATAATCAAGCATTTCACCCTGGTTGACATGATCTCATTGTTCTCGCACAGACTGCGATCTCTTGACTCACCTCAGACGTGCGTGTAACAGCGTCCTCCCTGTTACCCAGCTTGCCCTTACCATGTCCACTGGAGTGTGCCTCATGCATTGGTTATGTCCGTGAGGGGAATCCGCTACCTGATACCTCCTAGTTTGTTTTTTCAAGTCCTGGTATGATAGTCGTACGAGTGTTGTGCTATGTAGTATGACTGACGAGTAACTGCGTGTAAATGTGGCTATGCCCGCGCATTGAGTTCTTGCAAGAAATGCGCGTTATAAATGCTATTATTATTATTATTATTATTATTATTATTATTATTATTGCTATTACTATTATTATTATTATTATTATTATTATTAGTAGTAGTAGTAGTAGTAGTATTATTATGATTATTATGGTTATTATTATTATTATTATTATTATTATTATTATTATTATTATTATTATTATTATTATTATTATTATTGTTGCTGTTGTTGTTGTTGTTGTTGTTATTATTATTATTATTATTATTATTATTATTATTATTATTATTATTATTATTATTATTATCAGTGACTGCCTTCAAGCTTCCAAACCAACAACTGATGTTCATGAGCTACAGGAACAGTTCAAAGGAATTCTGGACGTGTTTCATGTCATGGTGGTTTGGATTCAGTGCAGAACTTCGCAAACCTGCTCCAGTCATTGCTTTGGTTGTCATCTTCATCACTAGTGGTATTGCTGCTGTCATTACTATTACTACAATAATCACCAACGCCACTGCTACCACCACCACCATTACAGCCACTGTCACCACCATCACCATCAACACCACCACCGTCATCATTGCCACCGTCACCACCACCACCAGTCAGCACTACCACTGTCATCATTGCCACCGTCACCACCACCACCGTCATCATCGCTACTGTCACCACTACCACCGTCATCATTGCCACAGTCACCACTACCACCGTCATCATTGCCACTGTCGCCACCACCACAGTCATCATTGCCACCGTCATAATAATAATAATAATAGATCACTTTTATACCGCGCAATACTCCCACACAGTGAGACTCAAAGCGCCTAAAAAAATAGAAGAAAAAAAAAGACAATAAGAATGTAAATGAAAGTAATATACATCAAGGTAAGAGAAACAAAGATGAAAAGCAGATGATATAAAACAGCACAGCAACACAAACCAGACATTCAGTCAACATTCATACAGACGAAAAAACAAAACAAAACAAACAGTTTATACAGATATGTACAATGCACTAACGGTTCTCAGGAAGCAGTCAGGCCCTAGGGGCACTACACTGAAAAAGCTTTACGGAAAAAATAGGTCTTGAGGTTAGATTTTAAGGAAGGAAGAGAAGTGATGGCACGGAGAGATGACGGCAGAGCATTCCAGACAGAAGGTGCTTGAAAGTGAAAGGATCTCTGGCCAAAGGATTTGGTGGTGGTTTTAGGTTTGCAGAGAAGTTTTTCAGAGCCTGAGCGGAGAGAGCGAGAGGGTTGGTAGATCTGAAGAAGAGATGAGAGATAGGGCGGCAGAGTTCCATCAAAGCAACGGAAGGCGAGAGTGGCGAGTTTGTACTGGATCCTGTACTCAACAGGAAGCCAGTGGAGTTTCATGAAAAGAGGGGTAACATGTGTTCTCTTGGATTTTCTGAAAATGAGACGGGCAGCGTTGTTTTGAACTCGCTGAAGGCGAGAGATTTGTTTGGATGGTAGTCCTGCAAGCAGGGAGTTGCAGTAGTCGAGACGGCTTAGAATGAGGGAAGTGACAAGCTGAATGACAGCCTCTTGTGTGAGAAAGCTACGGACAGAGGAGATCTTTCTCAGTTGGAAGTTGCAGGAGCAGCAGATCTGACTAATTTGTTCATGCATTGAGAGTGTTGAGTCAATCAAGACACCCAGATCCCTAACAGACTTTTGAAATGGAATTTCAGTCCCACCCACCTCCAAAAAGTGATCAGAAACAAGAGACAGTGACTTCTGAGAACCCACACAGAGGGATTCAGTTTAGCTGTCATTCAGGCAGAGTTTGTTTTGGAGCATCCAGTCTTTGATGGAGGAAATGCAGAGAGATAAGTTGTGGAGAATGATAGACGGGTCACGAGGAAGTGGAGCCTTGTAAGTGGGTGTCATCAGCATATTTGTGAAAATTGCAGTTGTGGGCTTTGATGATGTCAGAAAGGGGCAGGGTATAGAGTGTGTCGCCGTTTATCTATAATTAGAAATAGGTTCGTCCTCAGAGAGACAATATAGTCACCCTCGAGGGGAGAGACCTTTAGATAAATGATGAGTTTACAACCTAAACTCAACCACCACTCCTTGGGGGGACACCACGAACATCAAGCATGCCAACCCACATGTGAATAAAGACCACTGAATCAGGGAATAAATAAACAAATTAAGGTTTATTCACAAATCACATTGACAATGATAAGAGAATGCTCTTACAAGAGCCAAGTGATCCCCCAAATACCACAACCTGGGATCAAAACACACACAAGGGGGACAATCCTGTCACCCTGTAATAGCAGGGAAACCCCTTCCCTCTCTCCTCCTCCATTTCACCAGAAACTGAAATAAATTCAGCAATACCACAAATCCAGAAATCCACTACTACTTCCACCACTCGTTCTGACAAACACTTCAAAAACTGTGGCAAACTTCTTCAAAAAAAACAGAAGCGAAAACAACAACACACAGGGTATGACAACCAGTCACTCCCACTCCCCATGCATAACATCACACGCAGCAGCCGCTGCATACCACAAAAAACCCCTTCCCCTACCTTAGCTTACCCCACTTCCCCCCAGTGGTGACGCTCCCGCCTGAGCGACAGGCGGCCAAAACGTAAACAAGGCAGATTCCGCTCCACTCCGCTTCCACTCATGCCGTTGATCCTCACCCGGCAAACTCACACGACCCATGCTCACACATATAGGCACTGCACGTCGAAATAAGCAACAAATGTGGAAACAAAAGATAGAAGAGAACCAATCTTACCATCTTATCGCCAACCGTACGCTTCACCGGTCCAGCGTACACTGATCTCCACGTGGCTTTCCCCCAGGCCCACGTGATCAGAAACGAACGGCGATAAACACAACCCAATCTCACAGAGAGAATTCCCAGAGTAACCCAAACTCACTTCCTCCCTTTTCAGTCCACCTGAAAAGAAGACATTGTTCCCAAAACCCTTGAACAAGTCACTGTACTCAACACAGTCTCTCTCGGAAGTCCTGGCGAATACTCTCATAGCCGACGCACGCCCGGCGTCATCCGGTGTCCAGACAAGTAGAACCCCTTCCCGTGAATTAAGTCCTTTCCTCCCTTGTTTGTCGTGAGATTTACCCTGACTTGCAAGCGTTACGCTTAATTCCCCAAGTCAGTAACAGTTTAGAAGACGATCCTAAACTTCGGCAGAATTACCACAGTCATCAGAGCTAGAGTGATAAATAACGTCCTACAGAAGAACCAGTTTATGAATCACTCTCCCACTCGTCGCATTATCCACCTGCGACAATACAGCTGGGCTACGACACCACCTCCAACTGCAAATGTACGCGCTAGCACTTCTCCCTTCCCCTCTCTGCCTCTGATACAATATTCCCCCAATTGACCAGGCCGCCCGCGCGGACTTCTCCACTTTACCCAAAGTGGATTTCGTTAGACTTTTAACCATCAGTTCCAGACCTGTCCTAACGAACTTGTAGCTACTGAGCTACGAACGAGAAAACAATACTTGCACAGCCGTTGGAACCAAAACGGCCTGACGAAACACTCCAGCGCTTCAGACGTTGCTCCGGCCTCGCACCCAGGCCTCTCCTAGCCTGCGCAGCATTCCTTCGGAGACGTCAGGAACACACGAGCTCCACCCGCGTGGACTCGATGTGACAGTACTGCAGGGCTCCACCAGTAGCGGTTACAGCACTCGTAGAAATACGTAGGCACGAAGATACGAGCGGGTAGGTAGACCAGTGGACCGTAGATAACCAGATAAGCAGCAAATAGCCCCAGTGGCCAAGCAGCCCAAAACGCAAGCAGCCAAACAGCGCATCAGCAATTTCAGCAATTTCAGCCCCAGTCCAGGCCGTGGGCAGGTCCCCAGAAAACTTCGTCCTAGTCACCAAGAAGACTCCTTTCCTCTTCTCACGTGCTCAACTGCTAGCCTGAGTTGACACGGAGAAATTCCACCAAGCGACCGGCTTCGCTTGCAAGCTGCCCGCGCAGCTTTACCGTTAGCAGCATAGACGATGCTCGCTCCCTCCTTCACTCTTGCGTACAGACCGAAGTCACCAGCGAAGTGTTCCACCGCTCTTGCGTACAGACCGAAGTCACCAGCGAAGAGTTCCACCTCTCTTGCGTACAGACCGAAGTCACCAGCGAAGAGTTCCACCTCTCTTGCGTACAGACCGAAGTCACCAGCGAAGAGTTCCACCTCTCTTGCGTACAGACCGAAGTCACCAGCGAAGAGTTCCACCTCTCTTGCGTACAGACCGAAGTCACCAGCGAAGAGTTCCACCTCTCTTGCGTACAGACCGAAGTCACCAGCGAAGAGTTCCACCTCTCTTGCGTACAGACCGAAGTCACCAGCGAAGAGTTCCACCTCTCTTGCGTACAGACCGAAGTCACCAGCGAAGAGTTCCACCTCTCTTGCGTACAGACCGAAGTCACCAGCGAAGAGTTCCACCTCTCTTGCGTACAGACCGAAGTCACCAGCGAAGAGTTCCACTTCTCTTGCGTACAGACCGAAGTCACCAGCGAAGAGTTCCACCTCTCTTGCGTACAGACCGAAGTCACCAGCGAAGAGTTCCACCTCTCTTGCGTACAGACCGAAGTCACCAGCAAAGAGTTCCACGGCAAGGCCCACCGCCTTTACCCGCCACCCGTGTGGCTTCACGGTCAGCGGGAGCCCCCCTCGCTCCACTACCGTCTCATCCCAGCGATGAGTAAGATCTGCCCAGATCAACCGCTATCCAACTCGGGCGTCCCTCCTCCCACGTGACTGTCCACCAATCACTAATGAGAAATTTCCCGCCTCTAATATTTTCTCCAATCACGCAAGCCAAAAATTCCCGGGCTATCAGCCCATGCCGGAGATGGTGTAAACCCCGTAGATCCAAGCTATACCCCCTTCGAAGACCCCCCGGTCCCCTCGCGGAGTGACGCTGTAGCACTCCACTACACGATAACCCCGCCCACTGCGCCGAACGCTCGAGCGCAAATACGGAGAAGATTTTTACACTATCAATTTACCATACGCTGAATAACCCACATCACCCTTTTGTCGCCCATCATGCGACAGTATGCTACTTTTTTCATCGAAATTATTGACGAAATAACCATATTTCAAGAAAATGAACCAAACTGTATTATCAACGTCCTTTTGATTTCGTTTGACTGCAGAAAACCGGTAGTATTTGTCACTGAAAGAAGGGAAAATACAAGCAAACTCTGCGTGGCGGACAACTATCAGGAGGCTATTTTGGATTCCTGGGGTTGTATTATATGCCGCTTACGAATCATTTCGGGGAACACGACGGGCCTACTGTGGCGTAGTGAGCTGGTCGCGTAGTGAGCTGGGTGGGCTTTATCCCTGTCCGGCTTCCGATTGGTCCACGTGATCTTGTTTTTAGATTGTGGGAATCTCCATTCGTCACAGATACTCTTGTCGCCAGTGGGTGTTAGAAGTAAATATATTTTCTCGATTTAATTTGCAGTATTGTTACATTTTATCGTATTTCTATTGCAGCGTTCTATTAGTTCAAATTCTATTATGACAACCAATTTAAATACTTATTTTTAAAAACGTCGAAAGGTAACAATTAAAACCAATTTCACCATTATGTGCACTTAGATTGTGCTGTTAAAATGACTAAACAATTCCTCTAATGATGGAAATTATGGCATGATGCTAAACACTTTTGAATCCAACGAGGTGAACGTTGAAGCAATGCTTATAAATTATACAATTAACGGATATTTACAAATGTATATGCCTACAAAATGACATTTCCTCACGAACTGACACCTGAAATGCTGACGATGCATCCCTGACGATTAGTGGAATGACGAATCATTAAACGTTGAATGAAGCAGATCAACTGACCTTACTCGTCTATTTTCGAAAGTAACCGTTAATTTGACACGCGTTGTAGGGATGTGTGGGTGGAATAAAAACGAGAACAATTAAACTATTTTCGAAGTTGTCAAACAGCGACAAATTGTTCTATCTGAACGTAAGCACTCTTCTACTGTCTTCGTTTTTGCGCTTTTATTCTGTGGAAACTTTGGGCCAGAGTGTACATCGAACTGGAAAAGCAAGCTCACTACATCCCTCTCTACCCACACAAAACTCCGGATATTTAACAGCAACGTCAAGTCTGTCCTCCTCTATGGCTCTGAGACCTGGAGAGTCACCAACACTCTGACCAACAAGATCCAAGTCTTCATAAACAGATGCCTCCGTAACATCCTCAAGATCAGGTGGACAGACAAAGTCAAGAACAACGACTTGTGGAAACAGGCAAACCAAGATTCCATCGGACAGCAGATCGCAAGGCGGAAGTGGAGGTGGATCGGACACACCTTGCGGAAACCTCCACACGACATCACATGGCAGGCCTTGCAGTGGAATCCCCAGGGCAAGAGACGAGTTGGTCGCCCCAAGACCACCTGGAGGCGATCCTGCGAGGAAGAGATGAGGAACTGCAATCTGTCATGGGGAGAGCTGAAGAAAAATGCCCAGAACCGAGTACGCTGGAGGACTGTTGCCGAGGCCCTATGCTCCACAAGGAACTCAAGGGAATAAGTGAAGTGAGAGAAGCAGGAATCCGTGATCATAAGACTTTTCGGGGCATACGTCAGAAGCTTGATCAGCGGTGAACCCCTGGAGGCACAGGATGCCACTATTGGAAATCGCCTATACGGAAGGAGGGGCAAGGTGTGACCATGGGGCAGACTGAGTTCGCGTTCATCTACATATTAACCGCTATTATTCAAAGCCCACGTCGAACATTCGAGCGTATTGGTTGCAAACTCTCTCATAGAGGAAAGAAGGCAAAAAAAGTTTTCTCATAACTTTGTAAGTATCGCAATGGATAAGGCAAAACAGGATGCTGAAAAGATCTGCACAGCAGTGAAAGAGAGTGGCTGCTTGACACAGAGTTATCTCCCGTCATTAGTGTGGGTTTAACCAGCTGTGTGGCTCACTCAAGTTTGGTAAGTCCTAACTTCCACTGCAGACTTTAAGGCGATTAAGGCGATGTGGTCAATCCGACTGAGAAACCTATCGCTGTATTATGCACAGAAAACTATGCACGTACTTGGTGGTTCGAGCACGGCCGCTTCACAAGGGCTCTGCACCTACCTTGCCAGCCTTTCCAGCTGCACTTTGCAAATTGAAAACCATTCAACCTGTTTGATCTTGAAGACGCTAAGCTCAAAGTTTCACTACTCCATACCTTCAGTAATTTCTTCCAAAGAAAACATTTCTACGTGCAATAGCTTTCAACCGACATCATGACCGTCGATAACCAACCGTTCAGGTAGATGCCAGTTCTTCAAGTCGTAAAAAAGTTTTTTCGAAGAAGAAGCATACACTGTAGCTGGGGT
>JAWQFJ010034120.1:40000-52407 GCA_034096865.1 Theodoxus fluviatilis | reverse complement strand
CCAAGCCCCCGTCTACACGACCAATCTAACTTCCTCCCTCTCCCCCTTTCCAAAATTGAGAGAACCGTCCCGGCAATCTCACTTAACCCACCTAAACTCTTAAACACGCCGCTTCTCACTCTGCCGTGTCGTCGCACGTACTGCTTCCACAGTCCACCTACGTTTAGCTTCTTTACTCTAAAAAAGCTGACTTTCCTCTAAATTCCATGATATCGTCTTATATCCTTCTCTGTATTCGCACACCTAAAGGAGCCACTTAGAATACCATCAATGAGGCCTTTCCCTCGATACTCTTAATCTACTGATCGCCACCTCTCCCTCTCCGAGAGACACAAATAAGCCGGATCTAATACGAAGGAGCACTCTCTCATCATACCATTCACGTTATAATTCTCTGTCCACATGCACGGACCTCGGAAAACACTCTATCTCTATTTCCCCTACAAATCAGCCCGAATTCCCCCTCCTCCCCCGCCCTCCATTCTCCCAAGATCTAAACCCTTCATAGCTTCTCCCACCCCTCGCCTCTGACATCTAAACTCTCCACGAACACAGCCTCCTTACTCCCCAATCGAGAATTCTGCGTCCCGGCGCAGAAACGAATCTCCATATCAAAGACCCATCTAAGCCTAACTCATACGATACACCCACCTCACAGCAAATAATCTCTATGACCTATGACATGCCCGACCTCTCTAGTCGCAGTCTTTTGCTTCACCCCCTCCCCCTTACCCTGCGACAGATGCAATCCGACACCTCCTGTACTCATCCCCTCCACACTAAGGCAACACCCCCATTACAACACCTCCACTCCAAATCCAACCTTACGAGATCTAGCCGGGCCAACTCACTCCAGAGCTACATCCACACTTAAATATCAAAGAGCCATAATCAATTCCACACTCCCCAGAGGAGAACCAACAGCTCTCACACTACCCCTCCCCTGCGAGAAGAATCGAATAACTAACAGGCCCCCAACTCGCTCCCACCCAAGACAAGGATAGATGCTCCATACTCTACATCTCCCTCACCTCAGACTCCACTTCATCTTTCCCCCACAAGTCCAGACACTTTCTTCAAAGACTATGCTAACATTTCCCTCCCTACCTGAGCATCAACACCCACAAAACATAGCGTGCCAAGCCCGACCCACGCCACCCCCAACTACCACCTCATGCCCTCACACCACCCCACCCGACCACAGCAAACGTAATCCGCCTCCCGTCTCTCCAAACCATTCAACGCAAACTCTGCCACAAACCCCAGACAAAAAGAACAACACTTACGCCTGGCCCCCACCTGCCTGCTCTCCTACCCTATTTTTCGCCACACCCCACTCTCACCCTCCGCTCCTTAATGCCTCCCTCCAGATAAACCCAATCACACGAGCAACCCCACCCCTACTAACTACAGCCCGCAACTCACCTACCCCTACCATCTCCCAAACGCTCCGATCACCTGCACCTACCTCCAACGGCCCTTCTTCGCAACGTCCTACACACCACAACAAGCCTCAACGCCTCTAATAGTCCCCACAAACCCCATCCCCAGGTGCCCTCCCCCCCTACCAACGTCTCACCACACCCCCGTTCCCCTCCCCACCCCCAACCAAGACTTCGTCACCGCAACTCCCTTCTCCAGAAAAGCAACCTCGCCATACCCAATTACACTTACCCCCCTCGCCTCTCCCCTCCTCCAAACACCCTCCTGCCAAACCCCAACTATCCCCATACCCAACTATCCCCACTTATGCCGGCCCCACCTCACTTCCACTCCACTCCCCCTATAAAAACAAATAACCCACACCCACCACCGCCGGAAGACCCATCGACGACCTCAACTCGCTACCGCGGCCCCCAAACAAACCAACCCACCAACTCCACCTCCAGTCTCTGCTACCCTCCTCAAACAGACCTCCACCCTCATCACCCACCGCTCCCCCATCCACAAAATATGACCCTCCCACATCCTTCCCATCTCTCAACCAAGCTGTCTAGTTCCCCCCCCCCTCGCCCTCCTCTAAAGAACCACCCAAACCCCGCGCCACCCCATCCCTAAGTCACCTCCAACTCCCGCCCCCCCCACTTCCCCCTCCAACTACCTCTCTCCTGCCCCTTACCGCAACTCCCCTTCTCCCACCAATGTAACTCCCCTCCTTCCACCCCCGCTCACTCCACCTTAGCAACCACACCCAATGTCTCTCCCCCCTGCCCAAGGACAATGCACAAAAAACACCCACCCGCCCTGCCCTGCACTCCCACCGCTACACACCCACCCTCAAACCACCGCGCACCCCTCCCATAGCTGCACTTGACCCATACGCCTACCTCTACCATCCCATCCCTATTCCTCCGCCACCCGTTACTCACTCCCACTATCCTCATCGCGGCCGAGCCTTCGGCCCTCCGTCCCGGACCACTCTCACCGCAACACTCACCCTTACTCTACTTCCATCCCCCCTTATGTATCCATCACCAACAGACATCAATCCTAACTGTTGACCTTTGTATCACCTCCTCCACCTACTAAGCATGGTCTACCCAATACCACCTCCTACCCCTTCCTCCACTAACAGACCCCCTCTCCACACTGCCCCTCCTCCCCTCCCTTTACAGACCCTTCTCAAAAGACCCAAAACACCCAGGTCCCTGGACTCTCCCCGCTCACCTCACAAGATCGTCACTCCAATCCCCCCCCCTCTCCTTGCAACATCCGATAATCCTAACATCCCCCCAATTCAGCAATCCCAACCCTCTTCCCGCAAGCTCTCCCCACCACCCCAAACTCCTGCCCCCACACCCACTCCCCCAGCAACAACCTAACGACCTCCCCTCCCTCAACCCTCCCCCAAACGACACATACCGTCCACAATGTCCAACACCACCACCAGTTCACCCCCACACACCACTTCACCCCCTTCCCCACTAGTGCCTCACCAACCGCAACCCCCCTGAAAGACAACCATCATCACCCCCCAAAACTCCGACTGCTCTCCCCAACTCCTCTCCACAAAATCCTCCCGCCCGTCCCACCGTCCTCCCTGCTGTTCCGAAAAACACACCCCCTGCCATTACACAGTATAAACGCGATAACAACTACACTGTGCCTAACACAGCAGACCCAACCATCCTGAAGAGGCGCCGACCCGGCAGCTAACATCCCGCTTCCCCCTATCCAACACCTCAGCTCGCACAAAACGCACGCCCTATCCCCCAAATTACACCCCTGCTCGACACCCACCCCCCCGCTATACTAAAGTAACCCCCTCCCCTCCATCCCACCACAATGCTGTGTTGTGACTGCCTCCCCCTCCACCGTCCCCGACCTCACGAAGACCCCCAACCTCTATGACCTCCTCCCCCCCTCCTACAATTTATGCCACCAGTCTCCTACCACTTTCCCCCGTCTCAACCCTCCCCCCCCCTACCTCCCCCTCCCCTACCTCCTTCCCTTCTCTCCCCCTCCCCCCCCCCCGCCCGCCCCCACCCTCTCCCTCAAACCCCCTCGCCCTCCACCCCCCGCCGCCCCACCTCGCTTCTTCCTCCCCACCCCCCCCCCCCCCCCGCCCCTCCCTTCCCCTCCACCCTCCCTCCTCTCCCTCCCCCGCGTACCCCGCCCCCGCCCTCACTTGGCCCTTCCCCCCCCCAACGCCGCCTCCCCCTCCCTCCGCCCCCCCCCCTCCCCCCCAGTCCCCCCCGCCCCCCGCGCCCCTACCCCCTCTCCGCCCCCCCCCGATTCCCCACCACTCCTACTTCCTCCATCCCTCGCCCGCCACCCCTCCCCCCCCCTATCCCTTCTTGGCCCCCCACCTCCCTCTACTACACTTCCCCTCCCCTTCCCCCCGCTCCCCTTCCTCCCCCACCCCCCCTGCCAACTCCACGACCCCACCCCCCCCATTCCCCCAACCCACGTACCCCTCCCTTCTCCCACTCCCCCCCCCCCCAGCCCCTCGCGTACAATCTCCGTCCCCCCGCCAGCACATCTCTGTCCCCCCTACCCCCTCCCGGCACACCACTCCTCTTCCTCCCCCCTTCCTCACACCCACCTCCTCCCGCCCTCCCACCCTTACCTCCCACCCTCACCCCCTTCCCCCCCCTCTCCCCCCTCCACTATCCCCCCCCCCCCCCCCCCCCCCTCCCCATCACCCCCTGCACCCTCCTCCCCCTCCCCCCACCCCTCCTCCCACCCCTCCCCCTCCCTCTCCCCTCCACCCCACCCCCCCCACCCAACTCACCCCCCCCCCCCCCCCCCTCCACTCCCACCCCCCCCCCACCCCTCCAACTCCTCACCCTCCCCCACCCCATACCCCCCCCCAAACACCCCCACTTCCCCCCCCACCCCTACCCCCATCCCATCCCACACCCCCTCTCTCCCCATCATCCCCTCCCCTCACCCCCCCCTTCACATTTCACCCCCGTCCCACCCCACCCCCCCCCCTCTCCCCCTCACCCTTCTCCCCCTCCTCCTCCACCTATCCTCACCTCCCCCCCCCTTCCCCCCACCCTCTCACCCCTACTTCCCCTCATCCCCTCCCTCCCCCCCCTCCCTACCCTCCTACTCCCCCTTCCTTCTCCCTCCCCCCTCCCCCCCCCCCCACCCCCCCTCTACCGCCTCCCCCCCCCCCCCCTCCCCACCTCACCTGCCCTCCCCCCCCCTCCCATCCCCTCCCCCTCACTTCCCCTCCTCCATCCCAACCTCCTCCTCCCCCACCCCCTCCTCCCCCCCCTCCCTCCCCCCATCCACTCCTCCCCCCCCCCTCCCTCTTCTCCCACTCCTCTCTTCCCTCCCCCCCCCCCCCACGCCCCCCCCTCCCCCCTCCCCCTCCCCTCCCTCCCCCCCCCCCCCCCTCCCCCCCCCCCCCCCCCCCCCTTCCACCCCCCCCTCCCCACTTCCCCCCCCACCCCCTCCCCCCCCCCCCCCCCTCCTCCCCCCCCCCCCTCCCCACCCTTCCCCCCCCCCCCTCCCCTTCCCCCTCCCCCCCCCCACTCCCCTTCCCCCCCCCCCCCCCCCCCCCCCCCCTTCCCCCCCCCTTCCCCCCCCCCTCCCCCCCACCCCCTCCCCCCTCCCCCCCCCCCCCCCCCCCCCCCCCCCCCCCCCCTCCCCCCCCCTTCCCCTCCCCCCCCCCCCCTTCCCCCCCCCCCCCCCTCTCCCCCCACCCCCCTCCTCCTCCCCCCCCCCCCCCCTCCCCCCCCCCCCCTCCCCTCCTCCCCCCCCTCCCTCCCCCCTCCCCCCACCCCCCCTTCCCCCTCCCCCCCCCTCCTACCCCCCCCCCCCCCCCCCCCCTTCCCTTCCTCCCCCCCCCTCCACCCCCTCTCCCCCCCCCCCCCCCCCCCTCTCCCTCCCCCCTCCCCCCCCCCCCCACCCCCTCCCCCCCCCCTCACCCCTCCCCTCCCCCCCTCCCCTCTCCCCCCCCCTCTCCCCTCCCCCCCTCCCCCCCCCCCCTCCCCCCCCTCCCCCCTCCCCCCCCCCCCCCCCCCCCCCCCTCCCCCCCTCCCCTCCCCCCCCCCCCCCCCCCCCCCCCCTCCACCCCCCCCCCCCCCTCCCCCCCTCCCCCCCCCCCCTCCCCCCCCCCCCCCTCCCCCCCTCCCCCCCCCCCCCTCCCCCCCCCCCCCCCCCCCTCCCCCCCTCCCCCTCCCCCCCCCCCCCTCCCTCCCCCCCCCCTCCCCTCCCCCCCCCTCCCCCCCTCCCCCCCCCCCCCCCCTCCCCCCCCCCTCCCCCCCCCCCCCACCCTCCCCCCTCCCCCCCCCTCCCCTTCCCCCCCCCCCTCCCCCTCCCCCCCCCTCCCCCCCCCTCCCCCCCCCCCCCCCTCCCCTCCCTCCCCCCTCCCCCCTCCTCCCCCCCCCTCCCCCCCCCCTCCCCCCCTCCCCCCCTCCCCCCCCCTCCCCCCCCCCCCCCTCCCCCCTCCCCCCCTCCCCCCCCCCCCCCTCCTCCCCCCCCCCCCCCCTCCCCCCCTCCCCCCCCCCCCTCCCCCCTCCCCCCCCTCTCCCCCCCCCCCCCCCTCCCCCCCCCCTCCCCCCCCCCCCCCCCCTTCCCCCTCCCCCCCCCCCCCTCCTTCTCCCCCCCCCCCTCCCCCCCCTCCCCCCCCTCCCCCCCCCTCCCCTCCCCCCCCCTCCCCCCCCCCCCCCCTCCCCCCCTCCCCCCCCCCTCCCTCCCCCCCCCCCCTCCCCCCCCCCCCTCCCCTCCCTCCCCCTCCCCCCCCCTCCCCCCCCCCCCTCCCCCCCCCTCCCCCCCCCCCCCTCCCCCTCCCCCTCCCCCCCCCCCCCCTCCCCCTCTCCCCCCCCTCCCTCCCTCCCCCCCCCCCCCCCCCCCCCCCCCCCCCTTCCCCCCTCCCCCTCCTCCCCCCCCCCCCCCCCCCCCCCCCCCCCTCCCCCCCTCCCCCCCCCCCCCCCCCCCCCCTCCCCCCCTCCCCCCCCTCCCCCCCCCCCCCTCCCCCCCCCTCCCTCCCCCCCCTCCCCCCCCCCCTCCCCCCCCCTCCTTCCCCCCCCCCCCCCCCCCCCCCCTCCCCCCCCTCCCCCCCCCCTCCCCCCCCCCCCTCCCTCCCCCCCCCCCTCCCCCCCTCCCCCCCCTCCTCCCCCCCCCCCCCCCCCCCTCCCCCCCCCCCCCCCCCCCCCCCCCCCCCTCCTCCCTCCCCCCCCCCCCCCCCCCCCCCCCCCCCCCCCCTCCCCCCCCCCTCCCCCCCTCCCCTCCCCCCCCCCCCTCCCCCTTCCCCCCCTCCCCCCCCCCCCCCCACCCTCCCCCCCTCCCCCTCCCCCCCCCCCTCCCCTCCCCCCCCCCCTCCCCCCCCTCCTCCCCTCCCCCCCTCCCCCCCCCTCCCCCCTCCCCCCTCCCCCCCCCCCCCCCCTCCCCCCCCCTCCCCCCCCTCCCCCCCCCCCTCCCCCCCCCCCCCCTCCCCTCCCCCCCCCCCCTCCCCCCCCCCCCCCCCCCCCCCCCTCCCCCCCTCCCCCCCCCCTCCCCCCCCCCCTCCCCCCCCTCCCCCTCCCCCCCCCCCCTCCCCCTCCCCCTCCCCCCCCCCCCCCCCCCCCCCCCCTCCCCTCCCCCTCCCTCCCTCCCCCCCCCCCCCCCCTCCCCCCCCCCCTCTCCCCCCCCCCCTCCCCCCCCTTCCCCCCTCCTCCCCCCCCCCCCCCCCCCCCTCTCTCCCCCCCCCCCTCCCTCCCCCCCTCCTCCCCCCTCCCCCCTCCCCCCCCCCCCCCCCCCCCCTCCCCCCCTCCCTCCCCCCCTCCCCCCCCCCCCCCTCCCCCCCTCCCTCCCCCCCCCCCCCCCCTTCTCCCCCTCCCCCCGCACCTCACCCTCCTCCACTCTCTCTCCCACCCACTCCCCCCCCTCCCTCCTCCCTCCCCCTCCTCCCCACCTCACTCCTATCCCTTCATCCCCTCTCCTCCCCCCCCGACCATCGCCACTCTTATCTCCGCACCCCTCTCCCCTCCATCCCCTACCATCCTTCTCACCCCCTTCCCTCCCTGCCCGCCCCATCCCCACCTCCCCCCCTCCCCTCCCCCCTTCCGCTCCCTTCCCCCCTCCTTCTTCCCCCCGCCCCCATCCCCTCTCCCTCCTTCCCTACGCCCTCCTTCTCTCTTCCCCCCTCCCCCCTCTACATCTCAAGCCCAACTCCTGCCCTCCTCCCCCCTCTCCCCCCTCCCCCCGTCCCCCACTTTCCTCGCCTCCCCCCCCTCCCCTCCCCCTCCCTCTCCCCCTCCCCCTTCCCTCACCCTCCTCTCCCCCCCTCTCCCCTCCCCCTTCCCTCCCCGATCCCCCTTCCCTCCCACCATCCAACCTCATTTTGCCCTCTCTTCTCCCCCTCCATCCTTCTTCTATCCTCCTCCTCCCCCCTCTTTCCTTTTCCCCCTTCTCCCCTTCCTCCTCCTTCTCCCCTACCTCCTTTTTCTCCCCTTCCTCCTTCTTTTCCATCTCTCAGATTCGTTTATCTTTTCGTAGCGAATTTTTTCACGGAAGAAGGACCTCTTCTTTAATTGCATTTGTTTTCTACGAAATATTACATAATAGGAAAACACACGAGATTGGTGTTCATGAAAATATACTAACACATCAACCCATTGTGGAGAGAAAGAGACAGAGAGAGAGAGAGAGAGAATGAGAGAAAGAGAGAATAGGGGGGAAAGAAGGTCAGAGAAAGAGAGGAACAAAGACAGTGTGAGAAACAAAGACAGAGAGAGAGACAGAGAGAGAGAGAGAGAGAGACTGAGACAGAGACAGAGTGAGAGACAGAGTGAGAGAGAGACAGGGAGAGCGGGAGACAGAGACAGAGACAGAGTGAGAGTCAGAGTGAGAGAGAGAGAGAGAAAGAGAGAGAGAGAGAAAGAGAGAGAGAGAGAGAGAGAGAGAGAGAGAGAGAGGGAGAGAGAGAAACAGAGAGCAAGCACTACACCACCTGCCTCTTGATCAATAACTGTTTTACATGACCAGGGTGAATTGCGCACCTTTCTAAACGAGGTTGGCATAATTCGCGCTGTATCCTCCTGATGTGCAAACTATGTTCAGCACTGAAGTTTGTCTCTCTATTCTCACGCACATGTGCACCATGTGGTGTTGTGCTTCTTATCCGTCCAGTAATAATTAACGACCCGTTACTTGCCACATTGTCGGGGTGAAATATTGATTTAGAAATACACGCCAAAACAGAGTTGCAGAATACACCGTCCATCATCATTGTCTGTTCCTCTCTACATCATAGTCATTATGTTACTCTACCACCATTACTACCACCACCATTACTACCACCACCATCACTATCATTACCACCACCATCATTTCTACCGCCACCATCATCCCTATGACAACTTCGCCGGTACCAGCAGTACGGCCACTGCGACCCTCGTCCACATCACTACCTCCCCCACCGTCACCATGACTACTACCATTATTGCCACTACCTCTATCAATAGTATTACTACCATTATAGCCACTACTTCTATCTCCATTACTACTAACATTATTCCCACTACTTCCATCACCATTACTACTAACATTATTCCCACTACTTCTATCACATTTACTACTAACAATATTCCCACTACTTCCAACACCATTACTACTAACATTATTCCCACTACTTCCATCTCCATTACTACTAACATTATTCCCACTACTTCTATCCCCATTACTACTAACATTATTCCCACTACTTCCAACACCATTACTACTAACATTATTCCCACTACTTCCATCACCATTACTACTAACATTATTCCCACTACTTCTATCCCCATTACTACTAACATTATTCCCACTACTTCCATCACCATTACTACTAACATTATTCCCACTACTTCTATCCTTATTACTACTAACAATATTCCCACTACTTCTATCCCTATTACTACTAACAATATTCCCACTATTTCCATCACCATTACTACTAACAATATTCCCACTACTTCTATCCCCATTACTACTAACATTATTCCCACTTCTTCTATCTTCATTACTACTAACATTATTCCCACTACTTCTATCCTTATTACTACTAACAATATTCCCACTACTTTTATCCCCATTACTACTAACATTATTCCCACTACTTCTATCTCCATTACTACTAACATTATTCCCACTACTTCCATCACCATTCCTACTAACATTATTCCCACTACTTCTATCCCCATTACTACTAATATTATTCCCACTACTTCCAAAACATTTACTACTAACATTATTCCCACTACTTCCATCACCATTACTACTAACATTATTCCCACTACTTCTATCTCCATTACTACTAACAATATTCCCACTACTTCCATCACCATTACTACTAACATTATTCCCACTACTTCCATCCCCATTACTACTAACATTATTCCCACTACTTCTATCACATTTACTGCTAACATTATTCCCACTACTTCCATCTCCATTACTACTAACATTATTCCCACTACTTCCATCTCCATTACTACTAACATTATTCCCACTACTTCTATCCTCATTACTACTAACATTATTCCCACTACTTCTATCCTTATTACTACTAACAATATTCCCACTACTTCCATCACCATTACTACTAACATTATTCCCACTACTTCCATCCCCATTACTACTAACATTATTCCCACTACTTCTATCCCCATTACTATTAACATTATTCCCACTACTTCTATCCTTATTACTACTAACAATATTCCCACTACTTCCATCACCATTACTACTAACATTATTCCCACTACTTCTATCTCCATTACTACTAACATTATTCCCACTACTTCTATCCCCATTACTACTAACATTATTCCCACTACTTCTATCCTTATTACTACTAACATTATTCCCACTACTTCTATCACCATTACTACTAACATTATTCCCACTACTTCTATCCCCATTACTACTAACATTATTCCCACTACTTCCATCACCATTACTACTAACATTATTCCCACTACTTCTATCACCATTACTACTAACATTATTCCCACTACTTCTATCCCCATTACTACTAACATTATTCCCACTACTTCCATCACCATTACTACTAACATTATTCCCACTACTTCTATCACCATTACTACTAACATTATTCCCACTACTTCTATCCCCATTACTACTAACATTATTCCCACTACTTCTATCCCCATTACTACTAACATTATTCCCACTACTTCTATCACCATTACTACTAACATTATTCCCACTACTTCTATCCCCATTACTACTAACAATATTCCCACTACTTCCATCATCATTACTACTAACATTATTCCCACTACTTCCATCACCATTACTACTAACAATATTCCCACTACTTCCAACACCATTACTACTAACATTATTCCCACTACTTCTATCCCCATTACTACTAACATTATTCCCACTACTTCTATCCCCATTACTACTAACATTATTCCCACTACTTCTATCCTTATTACTACTAACAATATTCCCACTACTTCCATCACCATTACTACTAACATTATTCCCACTACTTCTATCATCATTACTACTAACATTATCAACAATACCACCGCAATTACCACTACATTATCATCACCACTACCATTACCATTATTCGTAGAATATCCTATTTCATCGTCGTTGACATCTACACGAATGCTAACAGCCCCGTGACGTAGGTACGCTGGTAGGCATTTTCACATGACTGAATTACACTCTTTCCTTGCTCAGATATAAAAGGACCCCTCATGGACAAAAGCATCATTTACACTGACTAGTTTTATTCAGATTTTAAGGTTCCAGAAGCAAGTTTTCACGTACGAGGCAGCACAGGTAGGTAGGATCACAACTCCACTCTATCCAGCTTCCATCCCACCCAAACTGGTCCTCCCATTTTCCGGTAATAGCATCATCATCATTACACAGGGCGGGATCTGCGGTGGTCCGCGAGCGGAGATGTTTACAGGACAAAAGCTCAGTACATACTGCTGCATGTATACAATGCAATGTGCAGTGCATGTGCAGTCTCTCTGACACGCCAAAGTCTCCATTGTTTATCTGGCAGAGAGGCTCCTCAAGGTGCCAGGCGCGCCAGCAGAACTCCGCTGGCTTCTGCAGCCCCACAGAGGCAAAACCAACACAACTTCTCAAACAGGGCTTGGACCCCACGGTTTCCTCAAGCACTTTTGAAGCAGATTTGTGTTTAGCTGGAGGATCCACCATGAGCTTTTTGCGTAGTTTGTCATGATGTGTACATATTCAGAAGAAGCATTTTCCCTCAAGATGGAAAAAAATGTCCATTTGGAAAGCATTGATTAATTGGGGACACAAAGTAAATGTCGTCGGGAAAAATCGACCATCTTCATCTGGACTGACTTGGAGCCATTCAGAAATAGAATTTGCGCGTTTGCAACATACGGTACAGGCGTATCTAATGAGTCGGAAACACAAAAGGCAAGCAGTGTCAAACGCCCTTGGTCCAAAATTACATCCGCACTATATGCGCGTTTCCCCCAAACACATCTGCTGCTTCTGTCTGCGATTTTCCAGCTTGACGACGTAAGTGGAGACACTGGCCCTCATTAATGACAGCGTGAACAACACACCCTTGCTATCTTTGGCCTGGCCTCTTCATCGATTGATCATCGACTTTACTCTCTGTTACCTTTGAAGTGATGCACTTTGAGACTTGATATTCACGAATCCATCTCTATCAATTCGATCTCTGACTCGATGAGCTCAGAAACCACAGATGGAGAGAGTCGATTGAGCTCAGAAATCGCCAGCCTGTCACGCCTTTGTTTTGTGCTCTCTCTCTCTCTCTCTCTCTCTCTCTCTCTCTCTCTCTCTCTCTCTCTCTCTCTCTCTCTCGGTAGTAAGGCATGGTGCCGTGCTATCTGATTTTGTCCCCCTTTCCCACATGTGTACATGTGTAAATGCAAGGGGTCGATGGCCGCGAAATAAAGTTCAGTTCAGTTTAGTTCAGTTCTCTCTCTTTC
>JAWQFJ010034120.1:32500-35000 GCA_034096865.1 Theodoxus fluviatilis | reverse complement strand
CTGTACTGCGGTTCAGAGGTGTGACAGGCGGCTAAGTCAAGGGCTTCCCTTTGTAATTGAATTTATATCCCCGATTATTCCGCTGACGTTCTCACCGTGAGAAAAAGCCATGAATGAATTGGCTGAGTCGTTTTGCCGAAAATGTTCTGTCGCTTAGGATGGATCGGGGGTAGCAATCTTGCCAGCAATTCCCGCAGATTCCCTGTTCAGAGAACCGATTAAAAGAGTTTGCCGAGTGAGACAGCATAAAAAAACAGCATATCCAATCTCCTGGGAGAAAGACTAGACAGAAAGTTCTGGAGGAAAAGGATGAGAAACTCTCTTCATCCTAAAGTTACCAAGATTCACACTCGGCAAAATAACTTCCTTCGACGCATGTGCCGTATGTGGTGATGTAAAAATCAAACAAACCTGCGGCTTCAGTGATGCTGTTTTACATGAACGATTCCTTTGCTGTGTAAACAGGTTTTAAACTGTGACGGATGTCATAGTGGCAATTGAACAAGACGCATGGTGTAGGTTTTAAAATGGGACATCTACATGCAGACGGATCCACAAACAGCTGGCATTGAGCAAATAACTCCCCTCCGGGCACGTCGAATCCGAATGAAGTCTAGATTGTGTTACTGCTCATATATCACATACACCTGTTGGTTCACAACTGAGGATCAAAAGCACACATGCATCTGCAACAATAACATCACACCCAGGATCAGCTGGAGATGGGCAGAGCCAAGATGTCCTATGCAGGTTCTTCCCAAGCAAACGATCAAGGAAACAGAAAGGGTGGGCTGGGGGCAGAATCTGTCACTGCCAACACGTCTCATGCACCTGCAGCCAAACGCTCATCAGCGTCGAAGTATATATTCCCGCTAGTAGCTTTCAGCGCTGACACGCAGCTGTACATGAGCTGCGTGAGAGATTCACTCGGTCTTCACAGGTGATCGATCATAAAACACGCAAGAATCACTGGAACTGGAAGGGGGGAAAAAGTGTCGGCCAGTCCACGCACACAGTTGATACCCACCGTGAGGCCTACACGAATCCGCACATCACCGGACAGCAATATCAGCATCCAACCACAGCACCCCGCTTCGCATCCCGCAGGACGAATTCCATCCTCGAGCGCGCTTTCTCTCTGTTTTCCCTCTACCCGCGCGGTAATCCAAAGCGCGGTGCGATAAAAGGCGTTGCCTACAGGTAAATCCTCACGCTGAGGCGCAAAAAGTGAGCGTTGGTCGGTAGTGGCGGCTCGTTGCAGCCTTTCTCATGCAAACGCTTGCAGGATTGAGCAAGGGTTAGTCCACGTGCGAGTTCGCACAGCGACTGGCAGACGTCAATTGTTTATCGTCTGCACGCAGACCTGCTCGCTCGCCCGCTCTCAGCGAGGTAGGAGAACGCGGCAGAGTTATGGGCCCTGACCTCTTGTTCTGCCCTGCGCATTTTTGTGTTTGTGACTGTGATAGAGTAGAAGTGGACAAGCGGAAGGTGGGCTAGGAGAGTGGGTGGGGGTGGGAGTGGGGGTGGGGGTGGGGGTGGGGGTGGGGTGGTGAGGGGTGGTGAGGGGTGGTGTAGATGGGAGAGAGGAGGTAGGAAGTACCGACAATACAGAGATCGTGGGGAAATTGGGGTGGGAAGTTGTACGTTACTGAAAAACAGGAAGGGAGCGAGAGGGAGAGGCGGTGGGCACGGAAGAGAGGTGACATTCAAAGCGTGTGTACTGTGATACGGGGTGGGGATGAGTGTGTGTTTCGGGTGGAAGTGCCGGGTGAGAAAAGGTGAGTAGATTGTTGTTTGGGAAAAATGAGAGAGAGAGAGAGAGAGAGAGAGAGAGAGAGAGAGAGAGAGAGAGAGAGAGAGGGGGGGGGGAGGGACGGACGGACGGACGGACGGACGGAGGGACGGACGGAGGGACGGACGGACGGACAGACAGACAAGCCGGCAGACAGGCAGGCAGACAGGCAGGCAAGCAGGCAGGCAGGCAGGCAGGCAGGCAGGCAGGCAGACAGGAAGGCATACAGGCAGACAGGCAGACAGACAGAGGTACATCGTCAAACTGACTGACTAACATAAATTCACACACACACACACACACACACACACACACACACACACACACACACACACACACACATACACACACACACGCTCGCGCGCGCACACACACACGCAAACGCACACACACACACACACACATACATGCACACACCTACCCTACACACACACACACACACGCGCGCGCGCGCGCGCAAACACACACACACATACATGCACACACACGCGCGCATGCGCGAACACACAAACACAAACCCCTACATGCACACACTCACTCACCCCTTTTCCCTAACCCACCCCTACTCGCACCGTACGTGCGCATTCTATACACACCTCTACACGCATATCTTCCCACACATCTACACACACATGCACATATTTATATACACGCAGATTCTACACACACACATCTTGCACACACACACATCTTGCACACACGTATTTA
>JAWQFJ010034120.1:15000-22500 GCA_034096865.1 Theodoxus fluviatilis | reverse complement strand
TTTTCTTCTCCTTCTTTTTCTCCTCCTCCTTTTTCTCCTCCTCCTTTTTCTCCTCCTCCTTTTCCCCCTCCTTTTTCCCCTCCTCCTCCTCCTCCTCCCCCTCCTCCTCCTCCTCCTCCTCCTCCTCCTCCTCCTCCTCCTCCTCCTCCTCCCTCCTCCTCCTCCTCCTCCTCCTCCTCCTCCTCCTCCTCCTCCTCCTCCTCCTCCTCCCCCCTCCTCCTCCTCTTCCTTCCCTCCTTCTCCCCCTCCTCTTTTCCTTATTCTTCTTCCTGTTCATCATTTTTGTACTAGTAGTTGTTTTTGTCGTCGTCAGCGTCGTCTACATCCTTGTCTCTAATTGAGACCCAACCTCTTTCCCATCAGCGTCAACAAAAGCTTTACAGACGACGACAACAGTAAACAAAACAGCAGAAAGCATTCAGAGAGCGCAACCTCCGCCAAGGTAGCCACAGCGCTGGAGCTAATCACCATACAGCAGTGGAGCTAGTCACCATACAGCGCTGGAGCTAATCACCATACAGCAGTGGAGCTAGTCACCATACAGCAGTGGAGCTAGTCACCATACAGCAGTGGAGGTAATCACCATACAGTAATCACCATACAGCAGTGGAGGTAATCACCATACAGCAGTGGAGGTAATCACCATACAGCAGTGGAGCTAGTCACCATACAGCAGTGGAGCTAATCACCATACAGCAGCAGAGCTAATCACCATACAGCAGTGGAGCTAATCAACATACAGCAGCAGAGCTAATCACCATACAGAGGTGGAGGTAATCACCATACAGCAGTGGAGCTAATCACCATACAGCAGTGGACCTAATCAACATACAGCAGCAGAGCTAATCACCATACAGAGGTGGAGGTAATCACCATACAGCAGTGGAGGTAATCACCATACAGCAGTGGAGCTAATTACCATACAGCAGTGGAGCTAATCACCATACAGCAGTGGAGCTAATTACCATACAGCAGTGGAGCTAATCAACATACAGAGGTGGAGCTAATCACCATACAGCAGTGGAGCTAATCACCATACAGCAGTGGAGCTAATCACCATACAGCGGTGGAGCTAATCACCATACAGTAATCACCATATAGCAGTGGAGGTAATCACCATCAAGCGGGAGAGGTTATCACCATACAGCAGTGGAGCTAATCACCATACAGTAATCACCATACAGCAGTGGAGCTAATCAACATACAGTAATCACCATACAGCAGTGGAGGTAATCACCATACAGCAGTGGAGCTAATCACCATAAAGCGGGGGAGGTAATCACCATACAGCAGTGGAGCTAATCACCATAGAGTAATCACCATATAGCAGTGGAGGTAATCACCATACAGCAGTGGAGGTAATCACCATACAGTAATCACCATACAGCAGTGGAGGTAATCACCATACAGTAATCACCATAAAGCAGTGGAGGTAATCACCAGACAATAATCACCATACAGCAGTGGAGGTAATCACCATACAGCAGTGGAGGTAATCACCATACAGCAGTGGAGATAATCACCATACAGAGGTGGAGGTAATCACCATACAGCAGTGGAGCTAATCAACATACAGAGGTGGAGCTAATCAGCATACAGCAGTGGAGCTAATCACCATACAGCAGTGGAGCTAATCACCATACAGTGATCACCATACAGCAGTGGAGCTAATCAACATACAGTTATCACCATACAGCAGTGGAGGTAATCACCATACAGCAGTGGAGGTAATCACCATACAGCAGTGGAGGTAATCACCATACAGCAGTGGAGGTAATCACCATACAGAGGTGGAGCTAATCAGCATACAGCAGTGGAGCTAATCACCATACAGCAGTGGAGGTAATCACCATACAGTAGTGGAGGTAATCAACATACAGAGGTGGAGGTAATCACCACACAGCAGTGGAGGTAATCACCACACAGCAGTGGAGGTAATCACCACACAGCAGTGGAGGTAATCACCACACAGCAGTGGAGGTAATCACCACACAGCAGTGGAGGTAATCACCACACAGCAGTGGAGGTAATCACCACACAGCAGTGGAGGTAATCACCACACAGCAGTGGAGGTAATCACATACAGTAGTGGAGGTAATCACATACAGTAATCACATACAGTAGTGGAGGTAATCAACATACAGTAGTGGAGGTAATCAACATACAGTAGTGGAGGTAATCAACATACAGCAGTGGAGGTAATCAACATACAGTAGTGGAGGTAATCAACATACAGTAGTGGAGGTAATCAACATACAGTAGTGGAGGTAATCAACATACAGCAGTGGAGGTAATCAACATACAGTAGTGGAGGTAATCAACATACAGTAGTGGAGGTAATCAACATACAGCAGTGGAGGTAATCAACATACAGCAGTGGAGGTAATCAACATACAGCAGTGGAGGTAATCACCACACAGCAGTGGAGGTAATCACCACACAGCAGTGGAGGTAATCACCACACAGCAGTGGAGGTAATCACCACACAGCAGTGGAGGTAATCACCACACAGCAGGGGAGGTAATCACCATACAGCAGTGGAGGTAATCACCATACAGCAGTGGAGGTAATCACCATACAGCAGTGGAGGTAATCACCATACAGCAGTGGAGGTAATCACCATACAGCAGTGGAGCTAATCACCATACAGCAGTGGAGCTAATCAACATACAGTAATCACCATACAGCAGTGGAGGTAATCACCATACAGCAGTGGAGGTAATCACCATACAGCAGTTGAGGTAATCACCATACAGTAATCACCATACAGCAGTGGAGGTAATCACCATACAGCAGTGGAGGTAATCACCATACAGCAGTGGAGGTAATCAACATACAGTAATCACCATACAGCAGTGGAGCTAATCACCATACAGCAGTGGAGCTAATCACCATACAGCAGTGGAGGTAATCACCATACAGCAGGGGAGGTAATCACCATACAGCAGTGGAGGTAATCACCATACAGCAGTGGAGGTAATCACCATACAGCAGTGGAGCTAATCACCATACAGCAGTGGAGGTAATCACCATAAAGCGGGGGAGCTAATCATCATATAGCAGTGGAGGTAATCACCATACAGCAGTGGAGGTAATCGCCATACAGCAGTGGAGGTAATCACCATACAGTAATCACCATATAGCAGTGGAGGTAATCACCATACAGCAGTGGAGGTAATCACCATACAGTAATCACCATACAGCAGTGGAGGTAATCACCATACAGCGGTGGAGATAATCACCATACAGCAGTGGAGGTAATCACCATACAGTAATCACCATATAGCAGTGGAGGTAATCACCATACAGTAATCACCATACAGCAGTGGAGGTAATCACCATACAGCAGTGGAGGTAATCACCATACAGCAGTGGAGGTAATCACCATACAGTAATCACCATATAGCAGTGGATGTAATCACCATACAGCAGTGGAGGTAATCACCGTACAGCAGTGGAGCTAATCACCATACAGTAATCACCATACAGCAGTGGAGGTAATCACCATACAGCAGTGGAGGTAATAACCATACAGCAGTGGAGCTAATCACCATACAGTAATCACCATACAGCAGTGGAGGTAATCACCATACAGCGGTGGAGCTAATCACCATACAGCAGTGGAGGTAATCACCATACAGTACTGGAGATAACCACCATACAGCAGTGAAGAAAGAACGGTAACCTTGTCTATGATTTCATCATACTGACGCGATGAAACACGGCAATGTAATGATTATATCGAGAAAAGTAATCAAATGCAAGGTGACCACCGCGGAATTGGCTGGGCAGCAGTGTAGCGAGTGACACGGCCAGTTGCTGGAGTGGCGGTACGTGTAGTATAAGACCTAGTTCCGCTAACGTGTGATGGCTCGTTCCTCTTAACGCGTATAGCGGTCCATGAGTAGGCAGCCACAGCCAAAATGGCCTGCTAATTCAAGACGTCGTTTATCTAACATGTACAGCTTAGTTCATTTGAACACTTATAGCGGTCCGTGAGAGTAGGGATGCACCTGCCGCCATAAGGGTGTAATTAAAACTAGTTCTCATTATAATCCAAATTCAAAAACTAGATAACTGATAACCTATTTTTAAAATTCACCCCACCCCCCCAAAATAAATCATTCCCTGTGTGAAATTCTTATTTTAAGCTAACTTTCGTCAAATTCCATTGCACACAAAAACTAACAAACTAACAACCCAACCAACCATTACAAAAACATGACGTCCTTGGCAGTGGTGATTACCATGACAACAGCAAAATGGTGGACGCGCTAAGCCAACAACCTCAGCAACAGGACACCGACAGAAAGGTGAGGGAAGAAAGAAAAAGGGTTACAGTAAAACAAAAAATTTCTATTCCTGAAATTTGAAAATCGATATTCTGCTCAGGTAGTCATTTTTTCCCACTGTCATCGTGATTCATGTGGTGGAGCGAATGGGGTGAAGCTTAGAACACTCAAGAGAAGGAGATAATGAAAGATGGGGAAAAAACTGATGACGAAAATTGTCCGGCATTTCTAGCGATTTTGAATCATGCTCGTGTGTGTGTGTGTGTGTGTGTGTGTGTGTGTGTGTGTGTGTGTGTGTGTGTGTGTGTGTGTGTGTGTGTGTGTGACAGAGAGTGAGAGAGAGAGAGAGGGGCGGGGGCAGACACCCACACTCACAAACACACTCACACACACACACACGTACGCACGCACGCACGCACGCACACACACACACTCACGCACTCACGCACGCACGCACGCACGCACGCACACACACACACACACGCGCGCACGCACGCATGCATGCATGCAGGCAGACAGCCAGGCATGCATGCATGCAGGCAGACAGTCAGACACACACACACACACACACACACACACACACACGCAGGCAGGCATGCATGCAGACAGACAGACACAAATACACACACACGCGCGCGCGCGCGCGCGCGCAGGCATGTATACAGGTATGCATGCATGCATGCAGGCAAGCATGCAGGCAGACAGGCAGGCAGGCACACAGACACACACACACACAGACAAACACTGTGATCCTTCTCCAGCGTCTCCTCCTTCCACGTTGCAGAACTATCGGGCTCCGGCCTCGAGCACTGCACAGGAAGGAGCAGAGGAGGAGGAGGAGGCAGTGTTTCCGATTTCCTCCTCGATTTCCTGACAGACTCCTCGAATTACCACGCCAATGGCACGAGGAGGCAACATTCCTTGTGCGCGCGCCCCAACCACGGAGGTCATGCCGACCTCTGTATGCCCAGCACAGAGCAGCTCCAACAGGAAGTTGCTGGCAGCGTGGCGCATTCTGCGGGAAGTCCGGTTATCCGGACCCATCACTGCGCATGCGCAAGACTTGTATGTGTAAAGGCTGTGAGTGATGGGTCATGCAAAGATATGGATTGCCCATGATCCATTAATTTCGTCATTTATCCTGAACATTGTAAATTTCAACATCATCTTCTGGCTAACATGAATACAAGCTGACTGCTCGGTGACGCTTCAAGCTCCTATTGTATACTGTTCTCCTGTCGCTATCTCTTCAAAGTTTTCAAGATTTTCAGTGCAGATTATATTACGTCTACTGCACAAGGGTGAAGCTGCGCTTACGAAAATGGTTGATTTCGATTCGTTCATTGAAACTAAGTACAGAACCTCATCACTGTTTCGTCTTCAAAATGTCGCAAGAGAGCTGGACGGCAGAGCGCAGAGGCCACTGACTGGACACACTGTATATGCATGTTCCATTAGTATTCATGTCACGTTTGTCTGGACGCTGTGGTTCAAGTGTTAGGATGCATCATTTGAGGCTCTCAGGTGTCCTTGTCGGTAGAAGAAAATCTCTCGATGGAACAACAGAAAATAGGTATTGAATGAAAGCACTCGTGTCCTTGGTATCTTTATCATGTGAAGATGTTTCTGCATGTAGAAATATGTTGTTGAAGTAGAAAAGCAGACATTAACATAAGGTGGTGTGGTAAACAAGGAGAACCATTCCAACTGTCAAAGGGTTTCATTTGCAGAATTATAACTGAAAGTACAAGGAACGGCAACAGTTCTAGCAAAGCTGAAACGCAAAAAGTAATTTCTGAGAAGATGTACATCGTCTTGACTGACACAAGACTCTGAATAATCCACGTTAATGTATCATATTATAACAGTATGGCGGAAACGAGCAGAGGCTTAGAAGCGCTAATAATCTCAAGTTGCAAAGTTCAAGGACACCGTTCTCAATTCTGCTGGAAAACCAAGGTTGGGTGATATGACTGCCTGCATTAACAAAGTTTAATGTTTGCTTTCACTGAAGGGTCGCACTGTACAATACATCTTGGCCGCAAACTTCGATAATTCAACTGTCACACCGTGAGTTCTGTATTGCTGCGAGGTGTCTACAACCTCGGCAAAAGGAATTCCTCCCGAATATTCACAATAGCCATTGCGCTATTGCTCGTTTCGCAAGAGTGTTTTGCATGCCATTTGGCCGTCGATAAATCGCATTTGACCTTCTGGCATTACAACCGCCAGCCGCTGCATTAAACCCTGCTTCCGTCGGCTGTCTCCGGTGCTTCGTGTTCTCGACGATTTCTGCTCTTGTGGGCCGTGAAAGACAAAGACACCTGAGATTGTTTCAGAAAGACGTGATGGCGAGAATGAATGGGGTGCAGTCACTTTTGTGACATGAAGTTGAAATTTATTTTTGTCATATCACTATGTAGTAAATTCAATGTAAAATATGACCACATCCCTTGTTTCTGGGGGAAAGAGGAATTTTATAGTTTAAAAAAAAATTGAGAGGAAGATGCCAGCTGTCATCTGTCGTAATTAGGCATGAAAACTTCAAATGCATTTTTCTCGGTTTCCAGGTTTTTACAACTGTGTGTTAGGTTTCAGACGTCATATCTCAGTGCTCAAAAGTTTGACTTCCTTAAAACTTGGCGTATTGGGTTCATTAAGCCTACTTCACAGGATGACCCATAATCAGAAAGATATTTCTTCCTGTAAGTTAAAATTACAGCATATTGAATATGTCATTAGTAACTCAATTTACGTAACTGCATATGCGAAACTGTGTTAAGATGAAACGGTCAGAGTAGTTGCCTTTATATTTCAGCCATAACGTGCTAACCTAGTAACCAAACCTTTGTACAAAATTACAAGCTTATACCGTTAGCTCCTTTTTTGGAATTAAATGTCAAAAACTGCCTCTAATTTGTTGTATCTGCAGCCATATTAAAAAACTAACTAGCATAATCTATGCAAACATTTCACAGGTAAACAGCACTTTACATGTAAAACATGCAAGGAGAGAGAATCGGACCCCAAAATTTCAACTGACAAAAAAGTATGTCTACTGGGTATTGATACCTCACACATCTTGAGGATCGGCTTTTCATTTTGATGTTTTTGAGGACATCGTGTTTGAACTGATGATAGCTCTACATGACCTGAAGAAAGTAGTACTCGCACCAATGCACGAATGGAAAATGTTAGAAAAAAGATA
>JAWQFJ010034120.1:0-10000 GCA_034096865.1 Theodoxus fluviatilis | reverse complement strand
ACAGACGCATGCATTTCATGGAAACGGAGACTAAAGCGGGAAGAAAGATTAACCGTGGAAGCATGACTTTAGTGATGAATACGTGACGTGTTTCAACAGGCCCTGTGTTTCATGTTTCCTACAGACAGAAACCCAGGCACGCGTGAGAAAACATACCTGCAATCATAATTATACGCACTCAACATGCTTGCTTACTCGCGCACACACTGACGATGCACGCGCGCATGCACGTAGGGACACACACGCGCGCACGCGCTCACGCGCACATACAACACACGTACTTACGCACGCATGCGCATACACAAATACATGCGCGCACGCATGCACGCAAGCACACACACGTACGCACGCACACACGCGCGCATTAATTTGATACTTTCACCTCTTCCTCTCATTCTACAAGTATTCTTTCCGACTCACACACAGCTTTGTAATCAAAGTTGATCAGGGTGAACCAAACGCGACAAGGTCACTCCTGTAAATGTGATTAGCGCTGCAGTATCGTCAACGTTTTCTTCAATATATGTCTCGGTTTACTTTCTCTCTGCTACCTCCTCTCTACTATTTCCTCTCTACTATCTCCTTTCTACTATCTCCTCACTACTACATCCTCTCTAATACCTCATCTCTACTACCTCCTCTCTACTATCTCCTCTCTACTATCTCCTCTCTACTACCTCCTCTCTACTATCTCCTCTCTACTATCTCCTCTCTACTACCTCCTCTCTACTAATTCCTCTCTACTACCTCCTCTCTACTACCTCCTCTCTGCTACCTCCTCTCTACTACCTCCTCTCTACTACCTCCTCTCTACTACCTCCTCTCTGCTACCTCCTCTCTACTACCTCCTCTGTACTACCTCCTCTCTGCTACCTCCTCTGTACTACCTCCACTCTGCTACCTCCTCTCTGCTACCTCCTCTCTGCTACCTCCTCTCTGCTACCTCCTCTCTACTACCTCCTCTCTGCTACCTCCTCTCTACTACCTCCTCTCTACTACCTCCTCTCTACTACCTCCTCTCTGCTACCTCCTCTCTACTACCTCCTCTGTACTACCTCCTCTCTGCTACCTCCTCTGTACTACCTCCACTCTGCTACCTCCTCTCTGCTACCTCCTCTCTGCTACCTCCTCTCTGCTACCTCCTCTCTGCTACCTCCTCTCTGCTACCTCCTCTCTACTACCTCCTCTCTACTATCTCCTCTCTACTACCTCCTCTCTACTACCTCCTCTCTGCTACCTCCTCTCTACTACCTCCTCTCTGCTACCTCCTCTCTGCTACCTCCTCTCTGCTACCTCCTCTCAACTACCTCCTCTACACTACCTCCTCTCTACTACCTCCTCTCTGGTACCTCCTCTCTGCTACCTCCTCTCTACTACCTCCTCTCTACTACCTCCTCTCTGCTACCTCCTCTCTACTACCTCCTCTCTACTATCTCCTCTCTACTACCTCCTCTCTACTACCTCCTCTCTGCTACCTCCTCTCTACTACCTCCTCTCTGCTACCTCCTCTCTGCTACCTCCTCTCTACTACCTTCTCTCTACTACCTCCTCTCTGCTACCTCCTCTCTGCTACCTCCTCTCTACTACCTCCTCTCTGCTACATCCTCTCTACTACCTCCTCTCTACTACCTCCTCTCTGCTACAGCCTCTCTACTACCTTCTCTCTACTACCTTCTCTCTACTACCTCCTCTCTACTATCTCCTCTCTACTACCCCCTCTCTACTACCTCCTCTCTGCTACCTCCTCTCTGCTACCTCCTCTCTACTACCTCCTCTCTACTACCTCCTCTCTACTACCTCCTCTCCACTACCTCCTACGTGTACTTCCTGCTGTTGCTGCAGCTGCTCCTGCTGCTATTGTTGTTGTTGTTGTTGTTGTCTAGTAGTAGTAGTAGTAGTAGTAGTAGTAGTAGTAGTAGTAGTTGCAGTAGCAGCAGCAGCAGCAGCGGTAGTAGTGGCGGTAGTAGTGGTAACTCCTGCTACTGCTGCTGTTTTTGTTGTTGCTGCTGCTTGTAATGGAGGTGATGGTCTTTCCAATGCAACTGCTGTTGTTGTTGCGGCTGTTGCTGTTGCTACGGCTGCTGACATGTTCGGTTAGACGAATATTTGGATTGACAGGCTATAAAGCCATTCGGGTGCTGTTCATGTACTACTTGGTGCAGGTCACATTAGATTAGTCCACGAACCAAACCCACTTGAGGAACAGCCGTAGAATTGTCGGCTTACGAGCCATCACATCTCGGAAGTCGTCCCGTTGTATGTGGGACACGGACATGAAATCAACATCGATAGACCCGTCATTTGCCGCGAAGTCAATTTCATTATCCACGCTCAGAATCCGATTGTGGCGATCAGTTTGAACCTCTCGTGGGACATTGTGCCCAGCAGAGATTCCATTGAAACACCACTCGGGGAAATGAATAACCACGAAGAGCAAATTGCAGTCTCTTTATGTACGCGATGTGGCCTCTCTGGAAAGAACACGCAAACCCAACCGCAGAGAACAATATTGGTCCAAGGCCGACGAGTCTGTAACAGTCTTTCCTTTGTGTTCTGTCTTTGTGCCTTCTGCTTACTCGTTCGCTGGCATTTTGTTCGTCTCTCTTATCGGTCTTGTGTCACTGTAGTTTGCAGACAATGCCTGGAGGACGTGATGGGGATAAACTCGAGTTGCAACATGAGAAAGAGTATGCATTGCCAGTAACCATACACAAGAGCAGCATCTCCTTCTACTTAAAATACAGGCCATTCAAGTCACGTGTCCTCTCCATCCTTCTCTAAGGATGCGAGTAATGGACACTGCTAACCGAGAGTGAAAAGGAGATCCAGACTTTCGATACAAAATGCCTAAGAAAATTCCTGATGATGATGATGGTGGTGGTGGTGGTGATGATGATGATGATGATGATGATGATGATGATGATGATGATGATGATGATGATGATGATGATGATGATGATGATGATGATGATGATGAAGATGCACAAGTTTTAAAGGATGAGAAGTTCCTGTAAATACTTTTTATCTTTTTGCTTTCACCCGTCGTAGACGTTGAACCAAAGCTAACGACACAGGGTTGCAGCCAGCATAACATTCCACATTGTCAAGATATTGTGCCGTGGTTCTATCCCTGGGACTGGAAAAAAATCTGGGTGTATTTAGTTACCATGCAGTAAGCGACATATATTAGCATTTTCGTAACGACAAATATCTTGGAGAAGGTGATGATCCCTTTTCAATAACCAAAACGTTCTGCAGGCTAAGGCGTACATACAACTCACGGTGCTGTTGTTCCGCCTGTTGTGTTTGCAACAAATTTCGCGACAAAAACCTGAGTAGATATGACCAAATTAAAAAAGGATTCCATCATTGCAGTGAAACCATGAGTAAACATTGCAAACAACAGTGAGAATGATGATTGCTGGCTGTGGATGAAAGTTGGACGGGGCTAGTAAAGTCACATAGAAACTCAAGACACGACAAAGACTCGCACTGAACGTAACTTGTAGCTTGCAAAAAAGTCGACAGTGCAAAAAAGTCGCCGGAAGTCATCAGAGAGTTACATCTCTTGTTGCTATTGTTATAGACTCCGCTATCGCACGTGTTTTTGTGATAAATTTCTAGCGGTGACTACAAAGCATCCACAAAAAAATCGATTGCAACGGATATAGTGGATAAAAAGTTCTAGCAATGCGTCTCTTTGAGGGAGTTAGTGTCTGAATCATAGATTCTTCATCATACGGCAATGAGTTTTCTTTTCACAGAGAGGCAAAAAATAGACTAGATATTGTTCCAAGGCATTTGCCATGGCCTAGTTCTCCACAGAACACAGCTTCGGGCAATCGCTTGTCCTCCATTTGTAAGAAGTGTCCCATTCACCCATGCACTCACATCACACACTGGTCTCCCTCCGTCTGTGAGGAACAACCACGGACAGCATTCGCCCTCAAGCAGACGTCGTTTCTCACGAACACCCCCTCCTTGTTTGCTAGGGAGCACGCCGTCTGTTGCCAGTTGCAAAACCTTCATCCATCATCAACCTTTGAACGGTCTGCTCTGAAGCTGCCAGCATTTCCCGGAAGCTCTCCAGTTTGCCGCTGGTCATCGGTTTTGACTAGTGCTTCTGACCAGTCGTGCATCGGGTACGTGGACTGTAGATGACCATAGGGACCTCTCTGCCGCTGACTAATTGCCAGGGACAGGAATTAATACGGCTTCGGCTCGAGCTCTCTCGGGCTCTGGGCCCGTATCCAGAACGGCGAGTTATTTTAACCCCGATTTATCTCTAAACTCAGACGATTCCAACTGTCTGTTCCGCTCCCCCTTGGCTGGAAACCAGTATATATAGCAAAGCGCAACCTAGGATCCTCTGACGAGCGTTCCTTATCTAACCGATCAAGATAACCCGGGGTTAGGGGATAAATCGAGTGTTAAAAAGATAAATCGCCGTCGTGAATACGGGCCCTGGTGAAGTGTAATCGGAGAACGGATAAGATATGGGTGAGGTTGATATGATGCGGGAAAGAAAAAAGGTGTGTCAGTTACAAGAAATGAAGCCTAGGTGTTGTATGCCATGCTACGAGAGTATCCAGTTTGGATGGCAAACTCAACCTGTAGACGTGTGTGTGTGTGTGTGTGTGTGTGTGTGTGTGTGTGTGTGTGTGTGTGTGTGTGTTATGTGTATCAGAATTGTACACACTATATATAGCATGTCAATATCTTGAAATGTGTTATTATCATCTGGGTCTCTGTACATATTTTGGACTGTTTCTGAACATATAAGGAATAAAAACGTGTAAAAATACGCATGGACATGTACATAGTGATCTATGTCCGTGTACCCTTTTTTAAACTGCTTCTAGCCATGCAATGAATGTCAAGTTGTAGGAATGTACATTGGATGTTGAATGGAATAGAATGGTACAAGAAAGCAGTCGATAATATTTTCATTGATTGTCTAAAAGTTTCAGAAAACTACAGCCATACTAATATATCTATCAGAGAATATTTGTTCAAAGATGTTTGGACAGGTGCAGATTAGGAATCAGTGACTTGACTATTCATAAGCGTAGGCACAACTTCCAGACGAACTCGTATGTTCGTCCAACTTGTCTGGAAGAGTTAGAGGACGACTATCAATATGTGAATTTCTGTTTCACAATCCTGCTTTCTGTGATCTAATATTAAAATACGTGGTACCATTTCCTCATCTCCATGTAAAGGAGAATGAAACATTTACTTTCAACCAATAAGTATGTCACAATTCTCAACATAAGTAAGTACGTACATACAAGCACATGTACAGTAGAACATATGTTCAAGAGGAGAAATGAAGGAAAGGAAATAATGATTGTGAATCAACGTGTGGTTGACAAATGGCGATAGTACAAGTCCCAACAGCTATTGCAGTACGTATGCCTATACCCACTGTTTGCCAGGACAGAATGTCCTTTCAGTCACTGATGCTCAGAATCTCTTCGACATTGTGTAGCTATGTTATGTGAAAAATTCACCTCGCAATGGGCAGCAGACCCCAGCAATAGAGTTCTCCGTTTGCTCGTTCATTCGTTCATTCGTTCCTTTCTTCCTTCCTCCCTTTCGTTCTTCCTTCGTTTCTTCGTTCGTCTTCTCAACAATCTACGTTATCAAGATGCATAAACCACCAATGCAAAACTGTTGGAAAAGTTTTGAAAGTCAATATGTGGCAGCTGAAATGAAAAGGGATGACCCATGCAGAGATTCGTAATGTAAAAAGGAGAAGAGCAAACTGGTGAAATGTCATTTGTGAAGCACAACATGGGCATTTTGAGCATAACACAAATAAAGGTTACCAGCTGATCAAAAAATGTTCATGACAGACGAATGCATTTATAACAAATAACGTTTTCAAATATCTCTATTCTCCTTTCGTCACTCTTTGGCCCTCTCTCTCTCTCTCTTTCGCTGTCTCTCTCTCTTTCTCTGTCTCTCTCTCTGTCTCTCTTTCTTTCTCTCTTTCTTTCTCTCTCTCTCTTTCTCTTTCGCCCTCTCTCCCTCTCTCTGTGTCTCTCTTTCTCTCTCTCTCTCTCTCTCTCTCTCTCTCTCTCTCTCTCTCTCTCTCTCTCTCTCTCTCTCTGCATATCCATTTCAGAAGACACGTGCACACATCTCAGCTCCACCGCTTGTTGCAAGCAATGGACTCAACATGAGGACAGGATTCGCTGTCAATAAGCACAGGGTGTTGCAAGCATCACACAGTCACTTGCAAAGATTCACAGACTGGCATCGATGGACATAAAAGTGTCTTACCGGAACCTGATGGTAGGCGCTCGGATACACCCCCTGAAAAGACACACAAAAAAACAAAGGTTATAGTTTGATTTATAACAGTGTCACTTGAAAAAAACAACTAATTATTTCATATTAATTTTTAATGAAAATAAATACAGAAAACAGGGAAAGCATCCTTCAAATTTTATCATCATCATCATCATCATCATCATCATCATCATCATCATCATCATCATCATCATCATCATCATCATCATCATCATCATCATCATCATCATCATCATCACCATCGTCGTCATCATCATCATCATCATCATCATCATCATCATCATCATCATCATCATCATCATCATCATCATCATCATCATCATCAATCATCATTCAATCATTTCGATCTCATCATCTCAGTCCATCCGATCCATCACCATGTACTACCTAACGCTCATCATCCACTCCAAATCATCATACGCGATCTATTCATCGCCACTCATCAATTAAAGTAACATTCGAGTAACTATGTGTCACGTCATACTCTAATCATGATAATCAACATAAGAATTCTATCATCATCATACATCGATCATACATAGTCAACATCTGCTATAAACGTGTAGTCACGTCAATCACTACTATCGAACAGCGCTATCCCATCCATCCAGTACAATCCAATCAATCATCTCCTCAGAATCAGGAATCAATACATCGATGCAAAAAAAACCTGACTCATACATCGATCGAGTTATCACCCATCACATCGTCCGAAAAACGCCTCGATAGCAGTCGTCGTCGTCGTAGTACGTTCACAATCCTCGATCAATGAATACATCATGTACTCATCAATAGTTTACACACGGGTATAAGAACAATCTATTAGACAATCACATATAAAAGATTTAAACTCACAATAATCTATGTATAGTCAGTCGAGCTTCAATTCCACTGATGATAGACGATAATGGGCTACTCACTATTAAGCCTGAGCAACAATTATCACGAGCACGAACCAAAACGCATTCATGAACATTACATCAAGCTCACTTACTGTCAACTGATATTAAGGATGCATCACAGAATAGATACCATGTAATACATTTTTTTTTTTTCTTTCTGACAAAAGACTACAAATAGTATCACCAATAGACCAGAGTGCATAACTAAACACACAACGACCGCTGCGACACATGTTTTTTTTTTTTTCTTCCGAAAGACTACACAACACTCTTCACTATAAGAGAATTCATAAATTTCTACGGCATGTTGATATATGCCACTTATGCCATACATTACTTCCAGCTTATTTAGCCATTATAACAATTTTCTTCTTATATCGGGCTATAGCATATTCATTACTTAATGTATCAGACAATAATAACGTTAGTAAGGGAAGTGTGCAGAGTGACGAGTGTGTGTGAAAAAAGACAGGACAGCTTTTTTTAAAGAATTAGACCAGAACAGAAATCACATAAACAGAATTTACCACTCACCTGACAATTAAATAACTTACGACTTTACATGATGAAGTTTAACAACAATGTGTGCTTAGATAGATAAGCTCTTAGATTGTCGGCAGAGTACTTTGCCGAAATGACCAAGATATCGTCCAAAGTCGTTGCGTGAGACGTACCTTTTCTACGTACCCCTATTTAGCTACTTGCCGATATTCCCCCTCTCCTCCCCCCACTAACTTTATGTCAAGATCTGGGACCTAAGATCAATACATGATGCCCCACACAGTCATAAGACTAGACATGACCCCGCGAAATCAAAGTAAACGTCTCAATTATGGTCACAGCTGTATAAAACCCTATACAATCGCACTTGGTCTCATAACACGTATATCACGCCCACCTCCCATACTCCACTGCTACTCCATACGTCACACACATATACTAACAATGCGTGCTAACTACATCATCAATAGTTTAACTCACCTATTCTCCCCCCCTCTAACTCGGTATACCACCTCGTTCATTCTACGCACTCACTGCTGGTACTTACACACACAACAGCAAACAACACATACAACCCCCCACACAAAACTACACACTGACACATCACTACCACATACACACAACAAATACGACGACACACTCTTTTAACATATATACACATCATTGAACAACAGCCACAAGACCATACCAAATATCCTTTTATCTCCGATTATATAACGTTAGGCCTTGCCAAATGTAGCCGAGGTACAGCCAGGGCCTAAATAAACATTTATCCAACATAAACCTGTTGCTCAAGACCCCCACTGGCGTCACTGCTTTATGTAGCGTGCTCTCTTAGAAGGTCACCGATCACTCACTCTCAGGGACTACCCAGAATATCGCACGTAACCCCTACTATCTGTAACTCCTGGCCCTAGATCCTGCCCCCCTCTAAAACCCGCGCCGACTAACCCGAATACAACGGACTAGTGTAAGATTTAGAGTTATTAGGCTTCTGAATTCCCCATATTAAATTAAAGTAGACCGTGGCACCTTGTTAATAGTCATGTTGTTCGTTATGAAATTGATAAAGACAGCTAGATGAGTGGAAGACTTGAGCATGCCATGGCAAATGAGTCGCATTCGATGATGTAAGACGGTAACAAGGAAAGGAAACGCCCTCAAAGTAAGGCATAGGGGGCCGGAGCGTGATGACCGCGTATGCATAGCCCCTCCTACGGCTTGCTTGCACGTACAAGCCTAGAATAGCAAACCCTAACATGAAGTGACCTTCAGGATACATTTCATGTACCCCCGTCTATGCCTAAACTCCCTACATTTCATTGCTTCTAGAAATAATTGCCATTATGATCCCTACTCTCTCGAATTTTTTTTCTTCACCCATAGTGACTATTGTACATTTTAATGAGCCATGAAACTAAGTAATAGTCAAAAGATTTTCTTCTGTACAAAGCCTGCCCCTCAGGATAATGCGTGTGAAGACAACACCATATGTGTATACTTTCGCACCCTGTGCCTCTGCTTTGTCTCCTGATTTAAGCCGATGGATAAGCGTTGACACTGCACTCACAAAACGTGTATAATCAACGTTGTTTTAAGACGCTGCGCTACGTTGGCCCCCAAATATTTCATTTGCCCCAAGCAATGTGTTGTAACGAACGTTTACTGTCAGAACATTTGATTCCGGGCTACACGACTTTCTAGTAAGGAGCGCACTTAAGTACAAATCGATCCCTAATTGAAGCTTTGACCACCGATTAGTCACAGTCGTAACCTAGGCCACAGGTTACGCTGTGACCGTATAAAGACACACCCCCCTATCCCCCCGTAATCTGAAAAAGGTACTAACGACAAGGGGACCATGCAAATCAACGCCCCAACAGCACGAGGGTAACAAAGATTGCAACAATACACGTCGTTACACTTCTAGTGCACTGACCACCTACGTCAGGCAAGTGCTAGCGAATGACGTTACGACATATCTGTAAGCTTTACAGGTTCTGTATTAAGGGTCTCCAGCCGTACACGGCTAGAAGTGACACCAGCTATAGTACCACTATCACACGAGTCCCGACATGCAGACCCCCCCTTCAATCCGTTGCCACCATTGACCAATCTACGATCAGAGTGAAAATGCATCCCCCTCACGCTATCGAACCCCGGATGCTACCACACTACAGCGGACGATGCCGACAATGAAGCCACGATCACAGATGTATCCACATGCAAACAGAGCTCCTGCAGTTGCAATACACTGAAATTCAGCACTGTACGACCAC
>JAWQFJ010034119.1:0-57755 GCA_034096865.1 Theodoxus fluviatilis | reverse complement strand
TTCCCCTGTGGTCAATTTGTACCTGCTCCGATTATTTCCTGCCCTATCCCCCCTTCTTTTCTCTTCCCCGTTTTCCCCTACCTTCATCCTCTCACTTTCGTATCAGTTTGGTCTTTTGATCCACTTTTGTTTTTCGTCTGTCTTAGGTACATTATTCTTTGCACTGATATAGTATTTTTGATTGTTCCTTACGCCCCTCTTACATTGTAAGTTTTATCTATTATCTTGTCCTTTTTGTATTCGTTGGAGCTTATGCTATTTTCTTTTAATAACGTCCGAATGCATAGTCTATCTGCTTCAGTCTCAGTAGAAGATGTCTGGTCCCTGTACCTTCCTGTCGCAGAGCCCTCTTCCGCACGTTAGCCAGCTCCCCTACAAACGCTGTGTCCTTTCATTTTATGTTCCTGTTGCTTACAGACTTCCCCTCACTGTCATCTCTATTTGGACAGCTGTGGCCGTCCTTATTTTCGATCACCTGTTCTTCTAACCTCTTCCGGGTCTTTTCATTCTACCTAGAATTTTTCCTAAAGGAAGTTGTTCATACCCCTCAGTCCTTCTCTCCACTTTTTTCTGGCTTGTCTCGATTTTTGTTTTGTTCCATTTTCTTTTGGTGGTACCTCATGGTACCGGCTCATTTACACTCTCTATGCATTTTCTTTTTTTTCTTCAGCACGCATTTTTGATCGCTTTCCTCCCTGTTCGGGCGACCTTCCTAACGGACCTCCGTCCTATTCGTTTTGCTCTCTCCTTGCGCCGCATGTTCTATTTGCTATGGTTCTTTTTTACTCGTGATTGCCCTTTCATTGAATTTCAGTTCAGTGGCGTCTAATAAAGTCTTTTGCCTATACGTAGTGATTTGTACTCCACAACCACGTTCTGAAAACGGGCTTGTGGTCTGTCGTTTCCTGTGCGCTTCTCTCTCTTCGTTTTATTTTCCCAAACTTTTGCTTAACCGTTTTGTTTATATTTCTTTCTTCTCCCTTTGTTTGCTTTACTCTTCTTTGGATTCACTCTTCTTCACACTCTCCATGTTTATCTTTCATTTATCCTTTATTTTCCATTCCTCTCCACGTCCTTTGGCCTATCCGTTGTCCACACACTATGTTTTGACTCATTAATGCACCTCTTTGTACACGACTTTTCTCTCTTTGCTTCTTCCCCTAACTCCCACTACTGTTTCTTCTGTTTGACTTCTTTCTTGTCTTTTCTTTTTTTTTCCTCCCCCTGTTCTTTTCATCCATTTACCTAGTTCACTATTTTCCTCTTTTCTTTCGTTCCCCTTTTTTTGTTTTTTTTGTTTTGTCTCTATTATTCTGCCTCCTACCCTCTATTTCTCCATTTTTTCTGTCTATTTTCCTAACTACTCCTACGCTCGACCCCCTTCATTTCTTTTCTCTCTCCCCATAATCTTTTCGGTTTCATTTTTCTTTTCCTATCTTCCTTCTTTTCTTTTCATTATTTTGTCTTCCCTTCATTTTAACTTCCATTCTTTCTTTCTCAAGACTCCTTGTTTCCTTTTTTTCGTCCGGTTTGTTTTCATTGAAGAAATATTAAGGAACGGAAAATAGCCAAGTCTACAATTATAAGGAAGTATTTTATAATTAATAGCTCGACGTGGCAGTTGTCCTCAGTATGGCAGGACATTTGAAAATTCCTAAAAGAGTCCAAACTCAGAGTCAGATGAATCGTTTTGACATATTGATACTTCCTCTGGCTGCAACTTTGACGCTTAGATCTTATGTGACTCATCGCGTCAGTTGAAAACAATCTGTTGTAAAAATCTTCAGCCATCCCCCCACCCACCCCCAACACCCATTCCCCACCCCCACCCCTAAAGCCCGAGTCCAATCCCAGTCCCACCCTCAGTTCTTCCTCGGCCTTTCCCTCGTCACCCCTCTCCAAGCTCTGGCTGACCCCAGTCGACACACGGACGTTCCACGGCTGTGCTCAGACAGCTTCAGCCCCTTGTAAACGAACCGTGGTGCAGCAGTCGCTTCCTCCTTGGCCTGCTGAATCACCGTCTCTCCCTCGACCCAGCCGGTCATGGTGCGAGACACACTCGTGGTGAATACATATTCCCTGCTTCTCTGACTCATTGCTGTCCCTGTCGAGCGGAGACCGACATTTGTCTGCAGGGTGATATCGAGTTAAACGCACGTGTAGAATGCAAGTGTGGACAGTGCAGCAGTTTCACTGTGCTGCATGCATGGCACACAGCAGGAGATGAGTACTTTTGAGAATTAAACTTTTTTCTCTTTTTCAGATTTAAGATTTCATACGGTGTCGAAAACGTGCGTGGGACAGACAGAGGAAATTCCTTTGATGCTCTCCTCATCAGTTGGAACTCATGGCTACGGGACCTATTCCAGCACTCCGCGTTTTTGCGTTTGCTTTTTGTTTAGCCTTTTGGCGGCTCAGCGCCTTTTGTTCCACTCCTTTCTCATATGCAAGGAAGGATCCCATCAGCTCTGCATGGCGTCGTGACAACTTCAACCGCCTCAGCGCTGCGTGCACCCTGCTCAGGCGTGGGATGCGACGCTGCAAGTGGAAGGGAAAAAGAAGCACAGGGTAAAAATGTCAAGCGAAATACGGACCGACTTGGAATTCATAACAAGTCTCTCTGCAAATCCCTGAGGGGTTTAACTCTGAGTGGGCGACCTTTTTTTCCCCCCCTTTCGTCCTCTGCAGATGGAGGGGTGCGCTTTACCGGGGCGACACCGGGTTCATGTCCCAGAGCGTGTAGGAGGCCAGCCCGGCACGATGGCCGACGCTTGTCTTGCCGGGAGACAGCCATTTGGCCTCCCCCGAGATCAGACACACGGCAAAATCAATACGGGGCTGTATATGGCCCCGGTTTGTGAACTGCGTCCTCCCTTCCCCTGTCCTTTATGCCAGCAGGGAGCCCAATATCAGGAGTGGCCTCTCGCGGGACGGCGCGCCGTCGTTTGAGGCCGGAGTCAAAAAGACCTTTGACAGAGGCCCGTCTCTTGCCGTTTGGGCCCACAGGCCACCGAGATGGTCTGATTAAGGCCTGGGACAGAGGGAAATTGGCTGACTGATGCGCCAGAGACACTCGGGCGAAACGTGCGAAGGAGGTTAGAGTGGGGGGGGGAGGTACATGTGGAAATGGATCGGGAAGAACCTATAGGAACACTTGTTGATATTTCTCGATGGAAGTTCCCGAGCGGCCATCGTCCTTGGATTTGTCCTCTTTTCTCGATTTCGCGGTTGTGTACTCGCGTTTTTGCTTATCATACTTTATTGACTTGTTCAAGTGCTTGGGAAAAAGTTTCATAATAGGAACGTTGGAACAAAACAGATCCAACAAATCACGTCAATAATATACTATGAAAAACAAAATTGTGAAAGTTGTATCATTCATAGCATGTAGCCATTAAAATCACACTGAGCAAGACTAAAAGAAATTTTGAAAAAGTTGAGTCTGTCCTAATTGTCTGTGTTCCTACTTCCTCTGTATCAGAACTCATCTTACTCATTTTATTGACCCTGCCTACCATCCAGTAATGAAGGTTTGCCTTTCCAAAACACCATGTAGAACCCGTCCATTGTTGTGTGTGGAGTTCCGATTCAGCAATTGAGAAGAATCGACAACCCACGCCGTTCTCAACACAAATTTGACCCCCGGTTTTGTGCTTCCCTCAGCTCTTGTGTTATCCGTATTCGAGAAGTCAGCACGAATGGCACACATTGCTGACATGGCACGCACGTTGCATTGGTTGCACGTAGCACGCAGTGCGCGGCCTCCAGTCCAAACCTCGCATCCTCTCGCGGTGCAGACAGGGCCGTTGCATGCCGGCCTTGACAAAGCCCGCGTGGATGGCTGGATGAATGGACGAACAACAGATGGACAAATGGATTGGTGGATGGATGGAATGAAGGAAGGAAGCTTTACGGCCTTTCAGCCTTTGTAGGGCCACTGATCACGAAAATCACAAGAGCTGATGGAGCCAGAGCAAGTGAAGTAACGATTTCTGTGGACACTCGCCTTTTACGTGCGAATCGTGTGGGGAAACGCGATGGGTCTTGGTGACCCAGCATGCGTCTTTGAGTCTCATGCGGTGCTCTCTCTGTCTCAGGGTCTGTCGAGTCTTGAAATCTCTGCTCGCAAATATGCTGTTAGAGATTATATCACGTAGATTATTTTGAAACATTGATCGATGTCGTGCCGCCAATTGACAATAATAACACATAATCATGAGTCTGCGCGCGCCGATGTGTTTGTCTGTTTTGCACGCATGAGACTTTTTGAACTGTTTTTCAAATGTTAGCAACACCTTTTCCCTGCCGGTTTGTATGATTAATATCTCTCTCTGTCTCTCTCTATCTCTCTCTCTCTGTCTCTCTGTCTCTCTCTCTCTCTCTCTGTCTCTCTCTCTCTCTCTCTCTGTCTCTCTCTCTCTCTCTCTCTCTCTGTCTCTCTCTTTCTCTCTCTCTTTCTCTCTCTCTCTCTCTCTCTCTCTCTCTCTCATCTCTCTCTCTCTCTTCTCTCATCATCTCTCTCTCTCTCTCTCTCTCTCTCTCTCTCTCTCTCTCTCTTTCTTCGTCTGTCTGTCTGTCTGTCTGACTGTCTGTCTGACTGACTGTCTGTCTGACTGTCTGACTGCCTGTCTGTCTGTCTCTGTCTACCTCCCTCCCTCCCTCCCCGCTCCTCCCCCCTCCCTGTGTGTGTGTGTGTGTTTGTGTGTGTGTTTGTGTGTGTGTGTGTGTGTGTGAGTTTGTGCATACATGTGTACGTGCTTGTGCGCGTATATATCTATTTATGTATGTGCGTGCGCGCGCATTCGCGATGGCTCCCCAGAGTTAGAGCCAACAAAATATCCTCCTCAAACTCCTCCGACGTTCACAATCTACACGTTTTCCGCACGTTCCCGATGTACCGCATTCCTCATGCAAGCTGAAACTGTCATACATTTTCGTTATCCCCCGTCTCCTCGTCCATGCGGAGCGGCGAGGACTGGTTGGCAAGCCGTCCCCTCGCGTCCCCGCTCAGTAGGCACTGGCGCGTCAATTCCCGCGCTGCCGGTAGGGAGCGGGCTGGGACAGGGTCTGTGCAGTAATGCCGCACACGCGCAACCGCATCTAATGTGATGAACAATGTGAGCTGTCAGTGCGGAAGCGGCCTGGGCCTGCTGTGAGCCAGAGCACATGGCGGCCCTGGTGACTTGGGGACTGAGCCGTGTGCAGCCTCGCAGCCTCCTCGCCCTGTAATGGGGCAATGGAGGCAATGTGTGGGCCGCTGCTGCTCTTTTTTCCCCCTGCCTCCCCTCTCCCAGACTGGCACTTACCCCGGCCCGGCCTCCGACGCCTTTAACTTTCCCTTTTCAATCTCTTCTTTTTTTCTTTCTTGGAAGCCATTTGGGACACCTTTGCTTTCCTCTGTTCTTTTTTCCCCCTTTCGAAGTCATTTGGGACACAATTTCTTTGCTTTGCTCTGTTCTGTCTTTTTTTTCTACACCGTTTGGGACACTTCTTGCTTTCAACGTTTTCTGCGGCCATTTTTTCTGTCCTGTTTTTTTCTTCTCTGACTCTCCCACCCACTCACTCACTGTCGTATGTGCCTTGTCCTGTGGCTCCAATTGCCAAGAACCTGCATGATATTTTATTCTATGAATTTAGAGAAATGGAACGCATGCATTCTTTTTGCTTCTGCAATTGTTTTCACTAATCGCTTCAGAGTGTCTTTAGGCGTGCTTGGTTTGTGTTAGAGTGAAATCGCTCGAATAAACTTCATGCGATGTCTTTCCTTGTCTTGTGTCAGTGTCGTGAATATCCAAAGCTAATTATCCCCATTTTCAGTCCGGGTCCTCTCTTCGTGCCCACAAGGCCGACACCCACGTTGCTAAAAGCACTCCCTTCCGATTCACACCGTTTGCTCTAGCAGACGCCAACGAATAACTACCGCAGTCTTTCTCTCGCCAGCGCAGGCGTTCTCTGACGTCCGAGGCTCTCCCTGCGGACCTCGGCGTGGACATTTTGAAATTGAAATATCCAGCAATGCGAATGCTAAAGCGGCAGGATGGAGCGCCGCCACAACTCTGTCACTTGGCGCACACCACGACCCTCGGGCCGCCAAAACGACGCTGGCAGACCCTCCCAGGACTGGCTCTGGAGCAATTAATCATCGGCGTTTTCTTCATCACGCAATTCCTTATTTTGCTTTCAAAGGCCAAAATGAATTAGCCCGCACGGCAAGCGACGTCCGTGGCGGGGACTGCTGTTGCTGCTGCCTCTGCTGGAACGACGTCATCTCATGCAGGGGTGGGAGATGGGGGTTGGGAGACGAGGAGTGGGGGTTGAAGGATGAGGAGTGGGGAGTGGGAGATGAGGATTGGGGGGGGGGGGGGGGGGGCGGGATGGAAGTGCTGGGGGTAAAGTGGGAAATAGCATGGGGAGGTCTAGAGCCCTGGGGCCCGGGCAACATGACAGAGGCAAGCCAGCCTCTGCCCAGTCTCCCCCCAGTCTCCCCCCAACCCTGTCCCCACCCCCTCGTCTTTCAGCCAGCTGGGGACCAATTTTTCATCTGATGTTTTGTTCATTTCCCGCGTGAGCGAGGAAGCGGTGCTGTGGGAGGGTGTGCTGGCAACAGGCGGCCAACAACGTAATGAATGGGCGGGCATGCCAGAGCGCCGTTAGCCCGGGGCCAGGGGCTGCTCTCGCAGGAGGCGCGCCCCTGGGGCCCAGTCAAGCCAGCCTCTGTCACGGCCGCTTTGCCGGATGGACGCCAGTCCCCCACGGACCAGTGACGTCGGCCACCAGTTGCCCTGCCTAGGCCGGCTGTGTGGAAGCGGCGTGGGCGTGTATGCTGCTTGCTGCACGGGTGAAAAGGTGGCCATCGCTAGTCGTAGTGTGGAGAGGGAGACACTTTTCACGAGAACTTCAGGGTCTGAAGAGGGTTGTGACCAGAATGAGTAGAATGGTCAAGACTGCCAGGATAGTTTGCATGTAATGACTGTCACATGTTGTCATCACTAGCTCAGGGATTCTCGAACCATGTGTTCAGGTAGAAACGAATTTCAAGGTTTGAGTCTTGGACCAGGATGTCCACAGTCATAGCGACAGTCAGACGGACAGACGTCCCACCACCGGCCCACTTGAGAATGCCTTCTCCTGTCTGTTTGTCATCAAAAAGCCACACTGAAGATGTTCAGTGTTTTGTTGCAGGACTATTGGGGGAAAAGCGCTTGTTCCTCGTTTTAAAAAGTGGGCAGTACGAAACAAAGGAACGAATTATTTAATAGCAATCTTGTTCTAATGAAACCTTTTCTTGGATGCACAAAATCCGTACAATTTGGATTTCTTACCCCCTCGTCCCCTTATCCCTCACAATGGTTTCATTATCTTCGATGTACAGATGGCACTCTTCATCCTTTCAACTACCAGCCATTTGCACTTTGCTGTGTGACGGTCCCCCTGCTGTTAGCCGTCACCCATCCTGAAGGCAGTCAGAGATGTTGGCCTAGACTAGAGGCTTGCTGGCAGCGCCACCTAGTGGGCAGGGCAGACAATTTACGGCGTCGTATGACAAACCTGTCCCTGCCCGCTCCCACAACAATGGCCGCCTTAGTCCTGGACAGGAGCCACCCTGCCGAGGCAGAGTGCCAACTCTCGCTGTGTCTGCTGGAGACCGTCCTGCTCCTGAAGAAGGCTGTTATTGTTGCTGCTCAAGGGATATCTTGAGTGTCCGTGAAATTGCTGGACCTCCGTTGGCAGACGGTGCCATAGATATGACTGAAATGTACGGGTTACGAGTCTCGTCTTATTTGTATGCAGGGAACTGGATGGTGTTTCATATGGAGGGGCAGTTCCTATGACAGGCTAAGAAGCTTGATCAGTGATTTGAAAAGACGACCTGTGATGGTCCAGACGTTAATTCTGTTGCTGTATGGTGTCGTGTGAACCCAAATCTGATTCCGACCTACTGGACGAAATTTAATCAGGCTGCACCTTACTTAAAATGCTTTCATCACCGTCTGTGTATATTGTGGTATGAGCTGACTTAAGTATGGTTATTTTGCAGTATTATGATGTATGATGTTTCTTCTGACAAAAACTTTCTGTTCCTGTAAAGGGGGTACGTTGACCTTTCCATAAGTGTTCCCCTGTGGGTTGGGGGTAAGAAGAGACCCTCCGCGTCTCCCTACGCGATTCATAAAAAACGAGAAACTAGGGAAGTCCTGATTTGACTTGATTTTGCTCCAACTAGCTCCAGAGATTTCGTATTGAATCGCCTTACATAGCCTACGAGGGCACACAGGCCGTGAAAACCTTATCCGCTCATTCACTCCATAAGCGTGTTTGTTGCGATATCCTCCTTCACAGTGGTTTCGTTGATATCAATGTCACTTGTATCTAAAGGTCTCTTCGTGCTCTCTTTGGTTTTAGCTATAGGAACAGGAAGTCGCATCTTGGCTTATCAGTGACGCTAGCGTCCACCAACCCTGCACCAGCACAACGTCAATTACATGCCGTGCCAGTCCCTAGTGGTTTTTCCTCTTGACTGCACGATCTGTCTGTGTAAGTACTCACTTCGGGGGAAAAAAGCTCCCTGCATTAAACTCGTGACTGAGTTCTCGTGCAGAGCTCTTCGTTTGAGACACTCATTCGTTTTCTGTTCTGCATGTCCACCTCATTTACGGTACTAAGACTTTTTCCCTCAAAATGTCTGCATCTCAATTCTTTAGAGTCCGTCCCAGGTCTGCTGACCAACATGAGAATCCTCTGGTGCGGGTCGCAGCCTCCACTGGGGGAAGTGGTGGCGCACTGCCAACAGGCGCCACAGAGCCCGGAGTGGTGGAGAAGCAAGGAAGACCTCGGGACCTAACGATGGATGGGGAGTTTTCCATTAGAGAGGGAAGAAGAAAGAGTAAAAAACAGTGGTAGACGTGGAGAGGGGGAAATATGTCGTAGCTGAAGAGTGCTGTAAATGGGACAGATAAAAGCACAGGCATCTAGTATCGTTTCTTCAGTTGGACATGTACCCAGCGTTGCTTAGTCTTCAAATGTTGGTCGTCAGAAGGTGAAGGTGCGAGGGACATTGTCTTGACCCGCTTGTATAGTGAAAGATGTATGTATGCCTGGAGAATGAGAACATTACTTTGGAGGATCACAACCAGATGATAAAGTACGTACCAATGCAAAAGAACACGTGAGTTGTTGATACGGGTGAAATCTGCGATTGGCGTGTCTGGACATATTGGTGATCAAATGTTGAGAGATTTTACTCGCACATTCACACACACACACACACACGTATGCGGGTGTGCGCGCTCAGACAGACAGACAGACTCGCACTCACGTACTTTATCTCAACACTCGTAAAAGGGCACAAGGACTAACAATAAAGTAATGAAGGGGAGGAGGAACAGTCATAGAGGCAGACAAACTGGCAGGCAAGCAAGCATTTGGGGAGACACATAGAAGTAAGCAGGCAGACAGGCAGGCAGGCAGGCAGGGAGGCGTGCTAGCATGCTGGTGTACTTACCAACGCATAGACAGAGAATCTGACAAAAATTATCGTGTCAGATGGACAGACAAGCAAACAGACATGACAGACGGGCACAATGGCGGCCATAAAAGCACTCACGCGGGAATATCAATGCACTCGCTCATTTATGCGCACTCACACACACATACACACATACACGCACACACACTCACTCAAACATACACTCACACACATTCTCACACACACACACACACATTCACACACACACACACATTCACACACACACACACACACACATTCACACCCATACACACACACACACATGCACACACATGCGCGCGCGCACACACTCACACACACACTCACAGATTCACACACACACAAACACACACACACACTCTCTCTCTCTCTCTCTCTCTCTCTCTCTCTCTCTCTCTCTCTCTCACACACACACACACACACACACACACACACACACACACACACACACACACACACACACACACACACACACACACACACACACACGCACACACACACACTCACAGATTCACACACACACACACACACACACACACACACTCACAGATTCACACACACAAACACACACTCACAGATTCACACTCACAAATTCACACACACACACACACACACACACACACACACACACACACACACACACACACACACACACACACACACACACACACACACACACACACACACACACTACAGCAGCAGCAGTATCAGTAAATCACCCAAGTATCAGTAAGGCCCGACTGCCGTGGCTGGAGAAGGGGGACCGGGTCCTGGTGGAGCCACAGAGCTACGACTACGCGCCGTGAACGGGGAATTGGCCCTGACGCGAATTTCACCAATTCCCTTCATGGGCGGGCTGGGGTGGTGGGCAGACAGTGGCTGATGGATTGTCCCCGCACCGTCGGGCGGTCAGGCCTGGACACGCCGGCATTACTCATGTTCTTCCCATGTCCCGTCTGGCTGCCTGGCGCGCCGCCTGCTCCCTCCACTGCTCAGTCTGCCGCTGATGCCCTTCCTAGAGGAGGTGTCCATGCGCTGTCCATTGTGGTACGTCTGGACGTGGAGGTCCCAACAAGAATGATGAGTTAGAGGGTTAGTGGGTTTTTTGGCCCCCTTCTCTCTGCCTCGGTCAGTTGAGTGTTTATGGTGCTCTTAACATGACCTGGTGTCAGACTGTCGGAAAAGCGTTTTGGTCCAAGTGCGTCTTTTAGAGGTCAAGAGGAAGTAAGCATCCATGCAATATTAGTGACTACTTTCTGCCACCGACAGCGCATTTTATCTTGGATGGTCGTTTGAAGGTCTTAAAGTGTCTTTGACAATATAATGGAGTTCGTTTGGTCACATTAGTTTCCAAAATAGCATGACATTTCCGCTTTACTCGAATAGTTTGTTTGAAACAAGTTTATTTGAATGCTCTCCTTCCAGTCTAGCTGCCAGCTGTTCTTTGCCCTCGCTGTGTAGAAAGCTGTCTTTGCATACCGTTCGTACACCCTTGAGCGTAAGCTGCATTATTAAAGGGGTTTTTGGCTCTAGTGTGACCAGAATTAACGATCCGATCCGTGGCTTGCTTTTTTGGCCACATATTCGGAAATCAGTGATATGCGTTGCAAGAATACTGCATTAGGTACGGAATATCAGTGGGGGTGATTTTCTTGGGGTGTATAGTGGGACAAGGCGTTGGAGACGTGTTTGCAGGAATCTGTCGCTGGGAACCGAGTGGCGCTGAAACCGCAGGCAGCGCAAAGGACAAGGGGGAGGGGGGTGGAAGGCGTCGCAAATTGGGTTTGGCCGCGACGATGGCAATTCCACTTTCACGTCACTTTGTCCCCACGGGCGGACCCTGGTGTTGCCACAGATTTTTTTCCCCCCTTGTGTGCAGCCAGAGGACCGCTGGGGCATTTGTCTTTGTTAGGTTCCTTCAAAGCAGTTTTCCGTTTCTCCTGGAAAAGGTCGTCCTCCTGACTTTCCCGGTAAGAGGCTGTGACAGGCGTCGCCGTCCCCTCCCGCCCATCAAACATTGATGCCCCGTCTTGGAACCCTGCCGTAGACTTCGGGAGTTGAGGACACGGCCACCGAGATGGGAGGGGAAACTGGATTTCTTGACGCTAACTTATGTACAGAGAGCCAGTGTTTGAGAGGAAGAGGAAAAAAAACCGGAAAGGTTTATGAAGGAGCGAGGTGCGTAAATTGGCCGTGAAATGGTGCGAACTCGAAGGTGCAAATAGCCGCTGTTTGTTGTAGCGCTAATGAGGAGTGGCAGGACGGAGGGGCGGTTGTGTAGTCACCCGACAGAGAGGAACGGGGTTTCACCCAAACCCACTGCCCTTTCCCACCCTCAACTCCCTATCCCCTCTTTACCCCCCAGTTCTTTCTCCACCCTTCCAGAAAGAAATGGAATTCTTTTTATACACCCTAACAACATTTGTGTATCCTCCCTCGCCCCTTACTCCCTCCACCCCCCTACGACGGCCCCAAATGAAACCTCTTGTAGTTTTTCGGGTTTCCTCCAGTCCTGCTCCCTGAATCTCAGTTTATCCCCTTCGACTATTCTGGTGACGTACTGGCTTCACTCATTTGCATTTTGGGCTCTCTCAAGCACCGATCTGCTACTTTGGCATCGCTCAACCTGGTCAGCGCCCATTGGTTAAACTTTTTTCGGGGTCCAGACTCGAAATCAGACATGCATGGGCCCATGCATTGCTTGAAGACGGCATTTGTCAGAGTTTACGTCATTGTGCCTCCTAGTTTTATAGAAATGAGCTTTTCCTGTCACTGTTAATTGTATGCTATATGGGTTGAAAAGTTTCACCTCTCCAGCGGTCCATTGAATTACGGGACGTGGTGCCCTTTTGGAAATCTTTCCAGTGTTGGGAGGGCATATCGGACTCGAGCTACTTGTCTCCGAGCGTCGTCCACAGTAATCAAGTCCCCTCCGTCTCGCAGGCCTGTGATTTATCTGGCCAGCGGCAGGAGAAGTCTTGGGTTTATCGTTGCCGCAATCGGCCTGTCAGTGGAGTTATGGAAATTCTTGTCATCTACGTCAAACTTCCTGGTGGTTCTCATCAGTCACCGCACGGTAGACTCCCTCTCTTCCCAGAAGCGTGGCAGATTCTAGCAAAAGCAGTCTTTGCAGCCCTGCCCCCCACCCCCGTCCCCAGCCCCAGCGAGGCAGTGCCCCGTCAGATTCGAGTTGTATGGTCCCCCCTCCCTCCCTGTCCTGCCGCTATGCAAAGAGCTCTCCTCGTCCCCTAGGGAGCCGGGCCGTCCTCGGGGCGCAGACCTTTCACCTCCCTCCCACCCCGTGCCCTGGGGAAGTTTCCCATTCGCTGTCTCGCCTGGGATGGGTTATATTCTCCGCGACGTAGCATTCTTCTCCTTTTCTGCCATACTTAATAAGTGGCCTCCTCTTCTCCATCTTGTCCTCCGTTCTCAACTATGGCTTAGCTGTCCTGCTTACCAAAGTTTTCTGTGTATTTACTGAGGCAGAGTCTTCCCAATTCAGTGCCTACTAAGCACAACTTTTTAACCCTTAAATGTATGTGTGTTTAAGTATCATATTCGACTACGCTACTATTCCACAAACTCCTCCTTATACACGCGTTCTTCGCCCTTTTTCGGTGTTTTGTAGTTATTTTTTCGGGTGTGTCGGGGTATGTAGAGCATCTTGTGTGCCATCCTCTGTTCTTTAAGCAAGCAAGCGTTGATATGATACCTCACCAGTATCTTCGTTCGAACTATAGTACTATTTGTGCTCCACGTTTTGCAGTCGTGACAGCAATTTATATACCTCACTACTCTGTTATTTTTACCCCCTCTAAATTTCACATCCAACGACAGTCAGTCACCTCTAAAAACCCTCCATTTCCATCGTCTTCATCAACCTCTCCTCAGCCAGCATCGTCGCTGGGCTTGGAGCCAATGCCAGTGGGCAATTGACCATTCTTTGCCGGGACGGCTCCAACCAGGAGGCCACTCTGGCATTGAAGTTTCCGGGACACTTTAGAAACAGACTGCTTCGGCGCTGCCGCCGAGATTCCTCTCCATCGATTACGGTCACTTATGGGGCGTAATCACTGCGGCGTCCCTGCGGACACTGGAAACCCCAATCGACCGCGTCTTGCAGGGAGGAAGGGGCCGGGGGTCCACAGACGTCACTGGGTGTCATTCTGGAGCCAAGATGACCTCGACGATCGCCGCTTGACCTGGCTTGCTGTGCCTGGCTGAGGACTTGCCCGGCTGCTCTCCTCTGCACTAGCCCCGTAGCCGCTTGTCCCCGTCCTGGCGGCCAGACGGTTTCCCCGGGGCCTAGATGAGATCGGTCTCGAGTTACCGACTTCGAGCCATGTTGCCTTGCCTGGCCTCGTCTCGCCCCCACCTCCCCACGGTGGGTCCCTGGCTGTCCAGAGCTCCCCCCTCCCTCCATTGCCTGCCCGCCCTCCATGGGACCCCCGGCGCCGCCGTCGGGTGTGGAGGAGGACGCACGTCAATAAAGAAGGTTGACGTCCTCCGCTGTGGCCGCCGCCATCACCCTGCCGCCACGTCTGGATGCCCTGCTGTGTGTCCTTCCGTCCTTCCTTCACGTCTTCCCACCATGGTGTTGCTTGTCATTTTCCCCGTGCTGCCTGGTCATTATATCTTCTTTATTGGGTTACCAGTGTTCTCCTGTTTGGGGCACTTGCATCTTTATGTCTGCATAGTGCCTGTCTCCATGTAAAATATATCATGCAAATGATCAATTTATTGCCCTGCTGTGGCTATTCCATGACAGTTGTGCTGCAAGTATGAGCAGGTTTAGCTGGCTTAGCTATGAATAAAGGTTGCTATGTTTTAAAACCGCTTCCTTGACATAAACTATCGGCATGCTGTGGGACATTTCTCCTTGTGCATCTCCTGTTATCCATGACCCTCTTTCAGTCCCTTTTGTTCTTCCTGCTTTTTCCTTCTCCCAGTAAATCATACCAGTTGTCGTCGGGCTCCTTGACTTTTTTGCGCCATTGCAAACATCACCATCATCACCGCCTTTATCATCGCAGGCTCTGCCATTAACATCTGACGTTTGACGTATTATCGTCAAATGAAAGTAACTCTGTCATCAGGGATGTCTCTTTTTCGAGCTATCGCGCATCGCCAGATCAACAAATGACGAAATAACGACAAACGAATACCAGCAATCTTGCATCTGTCTCTGGGGGGCCGTACTTTACAACCGATTTCTTATCTGCGAGTCGGAAAGAGAGAGGGAGAGCAAGAGAGAGAGAGAGAGAGAGAAAGAAAGAGCGAATGCCAAAGAGAAGCTTTTGGAGCTAATGAGTGGATGACGTCACTAGTCATCAGTCCAACCCAAAGTGGCGAAGCTGAGGCAGAGAAGACGGACAGAGGGAAGTGCCCGGATTGCACAAGGATGACGCCATCTAATTGCCCATCCGTCCTGGCCTTATCACGGACAGACTCACGGACCCGGGACTGGAGACCGTGTGGGGGAGGACGGGTCCCAGAGCCCAGCCTAGGGGGAGGGGACGGAGAGCAGCATTGGCTTATCTAATGGACAGTCACAACCCCACCCCCACCCCCCAACCCCGTCCACTGCTCACGTGATCGGCCAAGATGTCGCAGCGAGCCAGAGATCAAACGCGCCATTGTTTTGTGGCCGACCCATTTATCAAGCTGAATCACGGCGTAATCTTGATAACGTTTTGTGATTATTTAATTATCTGATTGCCGGCGAGGATTTGACTAATTTAGCGCAGCACATGGCGGTCTGCCGCAATTACGGTGGCCGGGACGGTGGCCGGCCATCCGTGCTGCAGGGATCGATGGGAAGAGAAGGGGACAGCGGCGTCCTGGGCCTGTCCCTGGGAAATCGTTGCAAATCGCGTTCCCCTCCAGCCCCGCCACTCTCCCCTCCGCTGGCCTCGCTGTGCAAGGCGCGCGCCTTGCTCGTCCAAGTGTGGAGGCAAGGCCGTGTGTCGTCATTTGTCAAGGAAACTACTCAGCCACCCTTCCTCATCGGCCACCCCACCCCACCCCTCTCACCCCTCACCACCCCTACCCTTGTCCATGAAAATAAAAATCTTGCCTCTGTATCCCCCGCTTATTTTTTCCACCACCCCCCCCCCCCCCTCTCTCTCTCTCTCTCTCAAGCCATACAGACACCCCTCCCTCAATTCCTTTCCCTGTCCTTCCTGCTGCCTCCCCTCCCCTCCTTCCCCAAGGGTGTAACGGAGTTTGGGACAAGCTCTGGTGGGTCCCCCAATCGTGTAATGCAATTTTGGGGGAGCATTTGCTTGTAATCACCGAGATTTATTTTATCGGGGCCGGAGATGAATTCGGCGCTGTCATATATCACTGGCGGTCAAAAGACAAGGAGTGCTGGGGGTTGTAGCCGTGGCTTGGGCGCGCTGCACGCCCCCGTGGCCAGTGACGGAGGAGCGCGCCTTTTCCTCGCGTGCTTTTTCCCGCGTCTTTTTTCCCGCGTCTTTGTGCGCACCACTCTCTGATGTCCTCGTCTTGCCAGCGACGGCGTTCCGGGCGGGCCGTGTGTATGGGGGATCAGCGGGTCAAGAATTGATCGGAGAATTGGGCTAGTGGGGTTATTCCTGACACAATTCACTCATTTACCAATGGGGGGAAATGTTTGTCAGAAATGTAGCATTAGGACGAGTTTCGAGGGACCGCTGTCCCAGGATGCCGTCCCCCAGCCGTAATGGGATAATTCAATATTTAAATTGCTCGAATTTGTCTCAAACGATTGCTGGCCTTTTTATGGACAAACATAATATGTCCGCAGATTATGGGGGAGTGGATAGAAGACGGAGCTGAGCGCCGTCCCGCTTGCCTGGCGCGTCTTGTAAAGAGCTGTTGGCCAACGTGCCCCAGTCTAATTCAATGGAGGGTCCGACGGCAAGGAAGGGACGGAGGGGAGAAAGAGAGGGGAAAAAGACAAAACTCCCTAAAACGCCCCTTTCCGCACTTTTCACTTTCGTGTTTTCTTTTCCATCCCTTTAATGTCGTCTTGTGAAATAAACGAAATTAGTTTTATTGAGTAAGTCCCGCGGGTGTTCTTTTTTGAAGTTATGGATTTGATAATTTCTCTTGTGCCGCGTGCACCGAATCCAGACGACACTTCGTGACCTCCGGAGAGTCCCGGGAGTTTCCTTGTGGAGGTTTTGTTTTTCTTTGCTTTTGTCTCCACCTCCTCCGAAGCTTCTGCTCGGTGCTGCTGGATGAACTGGTGACTCGAGATGGCACTGGCCACAGGGTTTGTCTGGCTGTGAAACAAACTGGATGATTCGGGAACTCCTTTGCATGGTGTTCTGCAATGAAAAATGGGGTGTAATTTTTACTTGTGGTGGGGTATTTTTCTGTAGTAAATGCGCATAGTGATTCTGTATTGTGGTGCGTTTATCGCGGGACCGTAAGGGGAAGAGGGGGGAAGGAGAGAGAGAGAGAGAGAGAGAGAGAGAGAGAGAGAGAGAGAGAGAGAGAGAGAGAGAGAGAGAGAGAGAGAGAGAGAAGAGGATATGAAATGAGTAAAGGACAAATTATACACATTCATCTCTAAAACTGTGCCCATCAATATCCTCACAAACCAATCGTGCGCAATCTTATCTATGAAACTTAAGCTCATATCGTTCACTTTTTCGCATTCTTAGTCTTGTAATTGTGCTTTTTCTGTCACATGGTAATCTGGTCCTCCTATGAGTTAACAAGTTCCACAAGTATCACATGTTTAGGTAGAAGAATGTCTAAAAAAATGTTTTCGTGTGTTTACCTGTAAAACCTGGAACGCAGAGTTTTGTGTTGCTTGTTGATGATGCTGTGCCCTACGTCCATGCCTAGTTGTTGCCTATGTGTCGCTGTTATGTGGCCTTGCTATAACGTTAGTGTTGGTTGCTTGTTGCAGGTGAAGAGCCTTGAAGGAAGAGAGAAGAGCGTGGAGGATATCCACCGAAGGTCTCAGAAGGGCTTGGAGAGAGACAAGCATGGTAAGTGGTACTGTCTTCGTATCACATTGACATTGTGACCGAGCAGCACAACAAGAATCATAAGTCGCACTGAGCTTTTCTCAGTAACAGCAGAGAAACGTCAGTATGGGTCAGTCAGGTGCAAAATGACTTTCAGTTATTTTTCAGCCTCAGAAACATATAATGCACAACATGTCTTGAGCCTGTACTCAGAAATGACCGTAAACGTGCTTACATTCTACAGAAAGCTCCTCTTCTAGACTTTAATTCGACATGTTCCCGGATGTTTAAGGGCGTGTTTCTCAAATTTTATATCAGCAGAAAGCTCCTTTTTCTTAGCTTTAATTTTTTCAAAATCTTTAGAAAAGGACGAATGGTGCCTTGTGTGGGTCTCGGTCACATACTATTATGCGCTTCACTCCAACCTTTCAAGAGGGAAAAATTGTGGGATACAAAAGAGGCTCTGGCCCGATGGCCCGATGTAGAGTAGATCAAAATCACCTTTACAAGTACACAAATAACATTCTTACTATCACTAGTGTTCTGTTTCACTCTTCAATTCTGTGGGTCGCTTTTTTATCTTATACTTATGTGAATGCCACTCTCTTTCTCGTCTAAAAGCAGTCTTGCCTATTCTTGTATGCAGTTCCGTACATGTGGACTTCTTTTGGTTCAGAATGCATGTGAATCTGGAATCCTGAAGCAGTTATGGAATGTCTGACAGGCCAGTTCAGCTGTGAATTTCTGGTCGTGTTACGAGAGTGTCAACACGGATTGCCTAAGAAAATGGACGAGCCTCAAGATGTTCTTGGTGCTACGACAGAGCCGCTTTGTTCCGTGTTCTGTCTACGCCTTTCCTTACAGAGACAAGGTCTGCTGATCCAGCACCTGGCTTCGTGTTTCTAAGAGCTCTTTTCCTAGACTTCCAGCCACTATTGCAGCTGTTCTGAATCCCGGCCCCGACGGTGTCTTGCCGCGTTTGTCCCGTGTTTGCCATGCTAGAGGATGACAAAAGACCTGTCTGAGACCAGAGGCTCTCTCCAGGCACCGCTGTCGGAGCTGCCGAGCTGTCGCCCATGGCTGTGGCTGTTCTAAGGGCACTCCACTTGCGTGTGGCTGCCCTGCCTGCTCCTGCCATATGGGGCCTCGTGCTGGATGGAGCCTCTGCTTGGCCCCGACTGGCCAGCCGTCCTGCTCTCCTCAGGTCCCCGGCTTTGTGCTGAGTGCTCCAGGCTTTCAGGAAGCTGTCACTCCAGAGTTTTCTTTTGGTCATCTTCCGCCTGTCGTGTCTGAAGAGACAAAAAATAACTCCCATTGCACTTGACTGAAGTTTTGACCGTGCTTCGTGGGATGCCGGCCTGTCAAAGCTGCCTTGGTTGTCAACCAGTTTTTGAATGTGGTGTTCTCCGTTTTGCGTCTTCTCTTTCTGCCCCATCCCGACTTGGCCTCCTCTGTCTCGCTTGTCCAAACTTCTCTGGGGCTACCCGAAGATAATGGCAGAGAGAGAGAGAGAGAGAGAGTGTGTGTGTGTGTGTGTGTGTGTGCGTGTGTGCGTGTGTGCGTGTGTGCGTGTGTGCGTGTGTGTGTCTGTGTGTGTGCGTGCGTGCGTTTGTGTACATGAAAATCAAAAGGTCGCCATTTCAAACATTCGCTCAAACCTAAGTCAGCTTTTAGAAAGCTAAAAAATGTATGGAAAAGTCACTTGTTATAGACGAAGGTGCGCTTATCTCATAATTTATTACCATGAACATGATTACATTAAGAAATGTTCAAGGAGCTGCTGTTATCATGTTTTTACGTTTCGTGTGCTTGATTTTTGTTATGTCAGAGTTGCAACGACGTGTCACGGAGCTCACGACAGAACTGGAAATTGCTCGAACAGAGAAAACAGATAATCTTGCCAAGCGCATTGACCTGGAGAACAAGATTGGGGTAAGCAGAGACAAAGGATCATGTTTCACACTCCTACTGTCACAACCCCTGTGGGTTGTGGGTAAGAATAGACCTACTGAGTCTCCTTATACGATTTGCACGAGGTGAATGACTCTGGAAATCGAGTTCAGATTTGCTCTTTCGTATATATACTCCAGCCAGCTGTAATGCTAATATGGTCATTGGCCTTAAATACCCAACAAAGTCTGATTGGCAATAAAAATTCTTTCATTCATTCTTTTTTCATTCGTTCGTTCATTCATTCATTCATCCGTTCATCCATCCATCCATCCATCCATTCATCCGTTCATTCATTCATCAGTCTCTTCATGTATTCATTCACCCACTGTGAGTCCTGCACATGCTCTTGTCCCGACTCCTGCTGCTCCCTATGCTGCCGTGTTGTACCATCCCATGCACCCAATAGACGCATGCTTTCATCCTCTCCCTGCACCGAAACTTTGGCAACTTTTACGGTTTTTAATTTTTGAGCCCATAAAGTTTAACTTCTTCCCTGGATCAATGTGCCATGAAGGATGAGTGACTACCCCCCATGCCCACCCCCTCCTCCTTCCCTCCCGCTTTCTCTCTCTCCCCGCCTTGATGACAGGGAGTTATGAAATTAGCGGTTGGTAATTGGATCGTGCCTGCCTGCTCCTGTTGACGTCAGTGGATGATGGGAGGACACTGCAAGCTGTATGAGGGGGAAGCAATGGGGAGGGAGGAGGAGGAGGAGCAAAAGCAGAAGCATGAGCAGAAGCAGTAGAAGAAGGAGGAGGAGGAGAACAACGACGACGCGACGATGACGACGACGACAAAGAAGAAGAAGAAGAAGAAGAAGAAGAAGAAGAAGAAGAAGAAGAAGAAGAAGAAGAAGAAGAAGAAGAAGAAGAAGAAGAAGAAGAAGAAGAAGAAGAAGAAGAAGAAGAAGATGATGATGATGATGATGATGATGATGATGATGACATAGGAGAGGAGAGGAGTATAGGCAGTGTAGAAAGTAAAGTTTGTTGGGACAGTATAGAGCCGAATCAGAGAGAAATGGAGATAAGTTTTGAAGAGATTATGGAGTCATGCTAAGAGCGGTATGAGTTCAGTGCAGAGAGACATAGAATAATTTTCAAAAGCCTGAAAACATAGCTAGAGAAGATAGCGCCTAAGGTTGTCAAAAGACAAATGAATCTTAAAAGTTTTATGATCCATTGAAGGAATGTTGAGATTTATGGAGGTTCTCTTGCAAAAGATAACGGCTCATCAACTGTACTCCTTTGTCAAGGAACTCTCAGGTCCTGTTCCTAGCAGTACTCTTAGCTGCTTGAGACTATCTGCTTTGTGTGATAACTTCTCCCTCCTGGCAGAGCAAATTTACTCCATTTTAGCATCTTAGAGTCTTGTGCAGGTTTCCATGCGGGTTTCCTGTAAGAACTGAGAACCTCATAGGGTTGGAGGTTAGAATAGACGCACTGGATATCCCTATGTGATTCATAAAAGGCAACTAATGAGAGAAATGGAAACATGACTTGCTCTAATATTAACCAGCCCTAGTGATTTATTTCATGGTTATTGTCCTTACTTATTGTACAAAAGCTGTTGGGATGTAATACTTCATTCATTTCTCATTCATCTCGTCAGGGGAGTGTGGTTAGGGGATTTTAATTTTAAACTATAAGAGGGCAAAACATTAATTAGGCTCTGTGAATGTCCACAACATTGAAGGACTTATAAAGGCATTTTGTTGAGTTGATTGATGCTTATTGAAGCATGTCAAGGTGTTGCATGAGGTTTTCGTTGATCTAAGAACTGGAAGACTATGAGATCACTGCAGAACTGAATAGAAGGTAGAGATGAATTAAATGCGTTCATTGGACAGGGTTATACATGTAGTAGTATTTGACTGCAGTCACCTACACCTAAGTTGATATTGTGGGGATGAAGTGGGGGGTTTATTTGATTGAATTCTAATGAGTGCGCACATATTTGTTTATTATTACAGCTATCAGTTATGTCTGGTTCTGCTTTTTTCCCCCAGAGATTGGAGCATGGAATATCTGAAAAGGTTTCAAGATTTGATGGCCTGGTGAGAGATGTAAGTTGATAAATTTCACTCATATGATGTTTGATAATAGTATGCACACTATATTATTTTTTTCTCTGTGTGTTTGGCAAAAGTCCCAATAAGATCACTCATATCTAATGCCTTTTACAACTGTTTTCTCTTTTATTTGTTTACCGTAACATTCATCCGAAGGCAGTATCCAGAGAACACAGATTCGAGCTTGCATTTTACTTTCATATATTTGGTACTATTTCATTAGATCATCAACTTTCAGGCAATGGCAAGATTAAACAATAATGCACTTGCATGATTGCTTCTTTCATGGTTATTACTTAATCACTGCACACACTCTGGGTTCCAAATGTTAAGAACTCATGGGGGAGGAATTTGCTGCAAGGTGATGCTGTGAGCTGATGATATCCCTTGTCTTTTGCAGTTAGAGGCTGCCAGGAGACAAATCCAGGAATTCCGCCATCTGGCAGAACACAAGAATTCCGAGCTGGAGGCTGTTAGGTCAGTCCAAAGCACTATAGAGTCATAGTTCTTTTTAATGAGGTGGCCTCTCCCTATTTGGAAATCAATCTTTACCTGTGAACTTCAGCTGTACATTTTCCCTGGCTAACAGTTCTTGTCCTTTTGAAATGAGGGATTTCAAACTGACTCTGAACACAAGAAAAGATATAAACTTTATTAAATTTGATTTTATTTTTGAAATTTTACTTTGAGATGGAATCAAGTTTTAAGTGCTTGTGGCTTGCTCTGACTGCAGGAAGGAGCTGTCAGACCTGTGGAACAGTCACCGACAGTTGACAGACCACTCCAGCCAGCAGGCAGAGCTCATCCACCAGCTGCAAGGCCTGCAGCAGGAAACCCAGAGAAGTCAGTCACTGTGCAAGGCAGACCTGTGTGCATGCCCCTCTGTAGGATCTATGCCTCTTTGTGCCACTCTCAACAGCATCTGTATTGTCTCCTCTTGTGCCTCTGCAGCTGCAGTGCCCACCCCTCCCTTGAGTTTCTTTCAGTGTTATCTGTACCTTCTCTGATTTGCTTTGTCTTGTACATAGGATCTGTGGCATGGTTGCAAAGCAGCTAGCATATATACTATTGCAAGTTTTGTAAAAGTTTGTTTCAATCTGCACAAAAATAATTAAAAAATAATAATAAGGTTCCTACACATGTAGTCAAAATATTGATCAATTTAACTCTTTTTTTTTCTTTTGGCATCTGTGTAGTCAATTTTTAAAAATATTTTGTTACATTCATGGAGACACGCTTTAAAATGATCCAATATGAAAATAAAGTATTCAAAACACACACACACACACACACGCACACGCACACGCACGCATGCAGCACGCACGCACGCACACACACACACGCACAAAGGAAAAAAAAAAGTACCTTCTTTTTGCCTTGCTTTAATATTTACACCACCTTTGTGTGTGTTTCTTCATACTGGTTGTGCCTTGCCTTCCTCCATAACCTCTGTGCTACTACAATTTTTGTGTGTTTCTTTCCATGTTGTTTTCACCTTCATCTCATTACCACATCTCTCCCAGTCGTGTCTGCACCCCTTCTTTGTGCTTCTTTCCTTAGCACCCAGGGTGTGCCTGCTCCTGTTATGTGCCTCTTTATATTTACATCTTGTCTAGATATTGGTAGAAAGTTGGTAGCTGAGTGTGTAGCATCTGTACTGATCATATGTGACAGTGTGTGCCTTTGAAAGTAACATACTTATCTGTTGTATGTCTCTTTGTAGCATCTTGAGGGATTAAACACACACACACACAACACACACACACACACAAACACACACACACACACACACACACACACACATACACACACACATGAGCATGCTCTCACCTCCTCCTATTTGACTTTATGCATTTGTGTACCTTCACTTGAAAAATATCAGTAAGTTTTTGTGCAGAATCTGATTATCCTGATTTTAGACTCTCTGGAGTCTGGTGCATTCACACCTCTCTGTTGTGTGTGTGTGTGTGTGTGTGTGTGTGTGTGTGTGTGTGTGTGTGTGTGTGTGTGTGTGTGTGTGTGTGTGTGTGTGTGTGTGTGTGTGTGTGTGTGTGTGTGTGTGTGTGTGTGTGTGTGTGTGTGTGTGTGTGTGTGTGTGTTTGCACTAAATTACAGTCTCGTCTGCACCAGGTGTTTGTTTGTTTATTTGTTTGTCTATTTATTTGCTTTCAAATCTGCTTGCTTTTCATTAGGTGACTTCATAGGTAGAAGTTTTCTGACATTCCCTTGTTGCAATCATGGCCAGGTTCTCCCAGGGGCAGAGTAGTAGAGTGAGGAGTGGTCCACAGGGAGGTAACTCTTTTCAGGACTTCTCCTTAACGTAAACCTGGGGCATTCTGGGAAGAATGATTATTTTGCTCTCTTTCTTCCCCTTGATTTTTAGTTTGTCTTTTCATTTATTTGTTTGTTAATATGTGCCCTCTCTCTCTCTCTCTTTCTCTCTCTCTCTCTCTCTCTCTCTCTCTCTCTCTCTCTCTCTCTCTCTCTCTCTCTCTCTCTTTCTCTCCCCTCTTTCTCTCCCCTCTTCCCCTGTCATTTACAAGGACCTGTTGGACTAATGTGACACTTTTTGTTTCAGTGTTGAAAAATCAGGAAGATGCATATTCACTGGAAACCACTTCCATGCAACAGGTAGAAATGAATCAAAGAAAGAGAAGCGTACATTAACACCAGGCACTGTGATTATTGTATTTAACCCTTACCCTGTCAGTTGCCTTCCAAAAATTACACACACACACACACACACACACACACACACACACACACACACACACACACACACACACACACACACGCACACATGCACACACACACACACACATTCAGCATTACCATTTTTGTAAAACAATGCCTTAGATTTGTTCTTTGTTCAATTGTGAACACTTCTGGAATGGATATTGCTACATTTTGTAGGATAGTTCAAAGGGCCTTGAAATGGAATTTTTTTGTGTGGGTAGTGCCGACACCAAACAGTTCCAATAATGACGCCAGGGTAAGGGTTAATTTCACTGTTCAGGGAAAACTATTTTCAGATATATCTTAAACTGGTGGACTGAATAAGATAATGTTCATTGTCATTCCTAAACATATATTACAACTTTGATATTTTCTTTTATTCTTTTTCTGTTTGAAATTTATGTGTTGTCAGATATGACAGAATATTCTTAACTGTTTTGCAGATGTACTCTGATGTATCAGGTCGATATGATGCCATGAAGATCACAGAGACTGATCTCAGGCAACAAGTTCTGCAACTGAAGAAGGTGAGCCATCAAAATCTGCACTTCTATCCTCAATGAAAGGTGTGGCTTAATCTCTAGACAGAGCAATGCATATGTGAACAACTTGTTCAACAGGACACTGTTTTCTTTTTCATTATCATGCATGGCAATGAAAGATTTTTTAGTTTTTGTCTTTTAAGAACAACATTCACCACAGCCAGTAAACTTGCATGGCATAGCATACTTGGTGCAATAAATCTTTCTGCATTGAGCAACTGCAGGCAGTTTAAGTAGCCAATACAGTTTGGCTGCGAGGCATCCTGTTGATGCCCTGATATGAAAACCAAGTTATTTAAGGCCAAAGATAAGAATAGTCATGGTTAAGGCAATTCAACTGACCCCCTTTTTTTCTACCAACCCAAACTTTTTCTCTCTTTTTTTAATATATAAAAAAAGAAAAAGTTCAGGCCAACCTGCCAACCTTATTTTTCTAGCCATGTTACTGTAACCACAACTAATCAGTGATTGACAGAGTATCAGATGGCCAGGGGTGTCAATCTTAATTGAAGCCTTGATGTCATTGAAGTGTTGCTGTCTGTAAGTCTGTCACTGATTGACAGAGTATCAGATGGCCAGGGGTGTCAATCTTAATTGAAGCCTTGATGTCATTGAAGTGTTGCTGTCTGTAAGTCTGTCAGTGATTGACAGAGTATCAGATGGCCAGGGGTGTCAATCTTAATTGAAGCCTTGATGTCATTGAAGTGTTGCTGTCTGTAAGTCTGTCACTGATTGACAGAGTATCAGATGGCCAGGGGTCTCAATCTTAATTGAAGCCTTGATGTCATTGAAGTGTTGCTGTCTGTAAGTCTGTCACTGATTGACAGAGTATCAGATGGCCAGGGGTGTCAATCTTAATTGAAGCCTTGATGTCATTGAAGTGTTGCTGTCTGTAAGTCTGTCACTGATTGGCAGAGTATCAGATGGCCAGGGGTGTCAATCTTAATTGAAGCCTTGATGTCATTGAAGTGTTGCTGTCTGTAAGTCTGTCACTGATTGACAGAGTATCAGATGGCCAGGGGTGTCAATCTTAATTGAAGCCTTGATGTCATTGAAGTGTTGCTGTCTGTAAGTCTGTCACTGATTGACAGAGTGTCAGATGGCCAGGGGTGTCAATCTTAATTGAAGCCTTGATGTCATTAAAGTGTTGCTGTCTGTAAGTCTGTCAGTGATTGACAGAGTATCAGATGGCCAGGGGTGTCAATCTTAATTGAAGCCTTGATGTCATTGAAGTGTTGCTGTCTGTAAGTCTGTCACTGATTGACAGAGTATCAGATGGCCAGGGGTGTCAATCTTAATTGAAGCCTTGATGTCATTGAAGTGTTGCTGTCTGTAAGTCTGTCACTGATTGACAGAGTATCAGATGGCCAGGGGTCTCAATCTTAATTGAAGCCTTGATGTCATTGAAGTGTTGCTGTCTGTAAGTCTGTCACTGATTGACAGAGTATCAGATGGCCAGGGGTGTCAATCTTAATTGAAGCCTTGATGTCATTGAAGTGTTGCTGTCTGTAAGTCTGTCACTGATTGACAGAGTATCAGATGGCCAGGGGTGTCAATCTTAATTGAAGCCTTGATGTCATTGAAGTGTTGCTGTCTGTAAGTCTGTCACTGATTGACAGAGTATCAGATGGCCAGGGGTGTCAATCTTAATTGAAGCCTTGATGTCATTGAAGTGTTGCTGTCTGTAAGTCTGTCACTGATTGCAGAGTATCAGATGGCCAGGGGTGTCAATCTTAATTGAAGCCTTGATGTCATTGAAGTGTTGCTGTCTGTAAGTCTGTCACTGATTGACAGAGTGTCAGATGGCCAGGGGTGTCAATCTTAATTGAAGCCTTGATGTCATTGAAGTGTTGCTGTCTGTAAGTCTGTCAGTGATTGACAGAGTATCAGATGGCCAGGGGTGTCAATCTTAATTGAAGCCTTGATGTCATTGAAGTGTTGCTGTCTGTAAGTCTGTCACTGATTGACAGAGTATCAGATGGCCAGGGGTGTCAATCTTAATTGAAGCCTTGATGTCATTGAAGTGTTGCTGTCTGTAAGTCTGTCACTGATTGACAGAGTATCAGATGGCCAGGGGTGTCAATCTTAATTGAAGCCTTGATGTCATTGAAGTGTTGCTGTCTGTAAGTCTGTCACTGATTGACAGAGTATCAGATGGCCAGGGGTGTCAATCTTAATTGAAGCCTTGATGTCATTGAAGTGTTGCTGTCTGTAAGTCTGTCACTGATTGACAGAGTATCAGATGGCCAGGGGTGTCAATCTTAATTGAAGCCTTGATGTCATTGAAGTGTTGCTGTCTGTAAGTCTGTCACTGATTGACAGAGTATCAGATGGCCAGGGGTGTCAATCTTAATTGAAGCCTTGATGTCATTGAAGTGTTGCTGTCTGTAAGTCTGTCACTGATTGACAGAGTATCAGATGGCCAGGGGTGTCAATCTTAATTGAAGCCTTGATGTCATTGAAGTGTTGCTGTCTGTAAGTCTGTCACTGATTATGACCTCAGGGTCCTGCTGTGTATCTTTTCAATGCTTTGGGACAGGACAGGGCAGCTGGTGATGGACTATATGCTTATACTTATAGGGGAGCGCACAATACTCAGAAAGGTTTGTAGTGAAGAAGCATGATAAAAATAATGCTTACTTTAGACAGCTTCTCCATGTCAGGAAGATGAGAAATGCCGCTGCCCAGAACTAGCATGCTTCCCCATAGACATGTCAGTGCCACCACTGCTCTCAGACATGTAGCTAGAGTGTCGGTCTGTAGAGCCATGCCTGGACACACCAGAAGAGCATGTCAGTGCCACCACTGCTCTCAGACATGTAGCTAGAGTGTGGGTCTGTAGAGCCATGCCTGGACACCAGAAGAGCTGAGAGACTGTGCACTATAGCCTTGGTTGACTCTGATGGGCCAGCACTGCACCACATGCATGACATATTGACCTGTTTCTGATGGCCCTCCTCTGTTGTCTTTGCTCCACAGGAGCTGATGGAGAGGGATGATGAGGTTGCACAGCTGAGGAGCCATTTGGAGCAGAGGGAGGACCTGGGAGGCAGCTACCTGGACACAGACAGGGTGAGTTTCATACATAATTACCCTTCATAAACACTTTGCTATCCATTTGGGCAAATGGGACGCAGTCAGTACACCTTTATAAGTTAGCCGTCCCCCTAGGCAGTAATTTTCAATGTGTCCTTTATGAAAGTGTAAGTTAAATATGTGTGTCAGTCATGTTTCTGTGTCAGACTGATTGCATGGCCCTGTGCCTGGGGATAAATTGCACCACAAGGTTGCTTCATAAACCCAGTTTCCTAACTACAGTGAGAGAGTGCTTTTTCACAGAGAATCAGCCTTGCCTTGCTTTTGGTTTCTCTCAGTACACTTTGATCATGACAAGAAAAACTTGGTGTGGCAGCCAGTCCTTGCTAATTGAATAACAGTAGTCCAAAGCAGAGGTCATTACTGACCAGTGTAGAACATCACCATTGCATTACAGTATTTCTGGAATGCTGCCTGTAATGAAATGTTATGGCTATGAAATGACAATAAAACACTCAGAAAGCTAAGTCTTGAGGAGCAAATCCTTTCTTTGTGACTTCAATGTAAAACATACCATAATTGCTACTGCCCATGCCTCACCTCAGGTGGAGCCAGTGGTGGATCTGGAGTTCAAGGTGCGAAGCCTGGAGCGGGAGATCAAGATCTTGCAGGAGAAACTCCGGGAGAAAGACCACCTCATTGCAGAGCTGGAGCGAGGCCAGGAAGATGCTGGGGACCCTCTGTCAAGCCGCTCAGGGGGCTCCCATGCCCACTCTCTCTCCTCTCCCCCCACCCCTGCCCACTCCCCCCGACCCTCCCGCTTTGGTCGGTCCTACTCAGGCCGTGGACCAGTGGATCTCCACCGACAGCTGGCTTCCACCAGCAGGCGTCTGGAGGATGCTGAGCATCTCCTGGACCTCAAGGTAGAAAGATGTTGGATGATGAGAGCAGTCACATCACCAGATTTCTCAGCTTTGACCACCATGTATACCAGCCTGAGTCTGCTGTAGTTCACATGTAGAGGTCAAGGTATACAAGTGTTGTGATATAAATTGGCACCTGCTGCATTCGGCAAGTTGATGTTGTAAGAGTAATAGATGACAAGTGCAGGAAAAGCATGATGATTATGCTTATCTGTTGTTTCCATGCATCTTTTGCATATGTGAACAGAAACTGTTTTCCTAATAAAAACAAACAATTTAAAAAGTTGAATTTCTTAAAATAATCAGAGATGGTAGTTATGATAGACCATTCCAAAGTTCGAAGAAATGTTAAATTTAATCGATTTGATTGGATTGTATTGATTTTTTCATAATTAAATTTTTATTTAATCAATTATTTAATGTGAACCCAGCAGCTGGGGATATCAGCTGCAGAGGATGACAAAGAGTGTACTACACTGTTATGACACCTGAGTATTGAATATTTAGGGGAGATAATGAAGAATACAAAAATGCATGAGTGAAACAATGAATCTGTTTGCTGCCTCTTCACTCCTACAACTCCCCATCCCTGTGTCTGCCTCCAGTCCAGGGAGCTGGAGGAACTGAGGAAGGCACATGCACAGAGGCTGGAGCGGCTGAAGTCACTGCAGGCCTCCTACCGCCTTGTCAAGGAGCAGCTCAAGACCTTTGAGGAGGACAACCCAGGGTGAGCTCCCTCTGCCACATGCATGTATATACAACACTGTCTGAGTATCAGAGTAGTCTCCCTGTGCATCATTTGATCTCTGTAAATAAATCTTGCCTTGTAACCATTGGGCACAGACAAATGAAAAAGAGCACTGAGCTGCAAAATGGTTACAGAAGAATTCTATACATATCATTTTCTTTGCCTTTGATAGATATATATATATATCATTAATCTTAACATTGCTATTTTTACAATCTAATTGATCTCTCCATCTCTCTTCCCCAGCCGCCGCCGAAAGCTGCAGAGAGCAGACCCCAAGGACTTGCAGAGAGAGGACAGTGATGCAGTCTGGAATGAGCTGGCCTACTTCAAGAATGAGAACCGAAACCTGGAGGTGGAGAAGTAAGTCTTTCTCCTCTATTGGGGGGTGAGGGGTAGGGGGGACCAAATCACACTCTGAGAAAGCCTGGAGATTCTTGAGAAAATCTCTCAAACTAGCCATGGCTGTTCCACAAACATGACTTTTGAGAAATTTTGTTGAAGGCCATGATGTTTTAATGGTTGATTGCTTTTGTGTATTCCCATCTTTGCCTGTGGTCTCATTTTGCATGTGTCTCCTCAATCAGAGTCTTGTCAATACATAGGAACCTCCAGTTGGAAATTCCTTATAATGAGATCCTGTCTGTTTCAGAACCGAAGTTTCAAAACAGATTATGTTTGTTTGCTCGTTGGTAAACTGAAGACCAATCTCTTTTGCTGGAGCCCTCCTTTTCCTTCATTTTTAACGATGATTGTGAATAATAGGGTTCACGATGTACATTTGTGTCTATTCATATATGAAGTTCATCTCTATTGCAGGATCCCTGTCCTGCCTGTTTTCTATTGAGAGAAATTGTGCAGGATTCCAAATTGCTGAGGTTGCAGTTCATTCCTACTCTGTCTACTGCCTACAGAATGAACATGCAGGAAGAACTGGACACACTGAGCGTACAGGCCACAGAGAATGCTGCCACCATCCATGAGCTCCGTGCAGCCTTGGAGGAGGCTAGGCAAGGTCAGCGCTGGAGTGGGTGTAGAACATTAGGCCAAACAATAAAATAGTTGTGCTTCAGTAACGATACTTTTTTTTAAGGGTTAGTAGGTTGGCCTGAACTCTTTTTTTCTCCAAATTTATGTTTCAGAAGTGGTCATACTAAACATAAACCAAGTTTCTCCTTCACTGAAAATACTTTTTTAAAAGGTAAATACAATTTTCCGAGTGCTTGCAGGGCAGGGAAGATGGGACCGCATGGAGTTTGTTGCTTATAGTTGAAATTTTTCTCTTTTTTTTCCTCTTTTTTTCATGATTGAAAAAGATTTTTTGTGTCAGCGGGGAAAAATAGGGTGGGATGGGTTACCATAACCACAACTAATATTGGGGAGGCCTTAGGTGCATGGTAGGTGCTGCACTATGCAACTGGACTTCATGGCCACAGAGCTTGGGCAGTCCCCAGGGATAGGTGCTACTGCATGATGTCAGTACATGGGTGCAGTTCTTGGAGCACTTGAGTTATGAGAACATCTGGTTTTAGAAGCAAAGACCTTCCCTTGGTTTGGTGGCTGTTCACAAGAGGAAAGAATGAAGCCAGCGTTTCAGGTCAAAGACTCTTTGTCAGCAATTGTCTTTCCTTTTGTGAACATCTGCCTTACCAAGTCAGGCAAGTGATGGTTTTTACTAATAAAACCTTTTGTTCTCGTGACGTTGCTATGATGTTCCCACAGTCAGTGGATCTACAGAGAACTTGAGTGCTGGGTCGTGACGTTGCTATGATGTTCCCACAGTCAGTGGATCTACAGAGAACTTGAGTGCTGGGTCGTGACGTTGCTGTGATGTTCCCACAGTCAGTGGATCTACAGAGAACTTGAGTGCTGGGTCGTGACGTTGCTGTGATGTTCCCACAGTCAGTGGATCTACAGAGAACTTGAGTGCTGGGTCGTGACGTTGCTGTGATGTTCCCACAGTCAGTGGATCTACAGAGAACTTGAGTGCTGGGTCGTGACGTTGCTGTGATGTTCCCACAGTCAGTGGATCTACAGAGAACTTGAGTGCTGGGTCGTGACGTTGCTATGATGTTCCCACAGTCAGTGGATCTACAGAGAACTTGAGTTCTAGGTCGTGACGTTGTTATGATGTTCCCACAGTCAGTGGACCTACAGAGAACTTGAGTGCTGGGTCGTGACGTTGCTATGATGTTCCCACAGTCAGTGGACCTACAGAGAACTTGAGTGCTGGCTCGTGACGTTGCTATGATGTTCCCAGTCAGTGGACCTACAGAGAACTTGAGTGCTGGGTCGTGACGTTGCTATGATGTTCCCACAGTCAGTGGACCTACAGAGAACTTGAGTGCTGGGTCGTGACGTTGCTATGATGTTCCCACAGTCAGTGTGATCTACAGAGAACTTGAGTGCTGGGTCGTGACGTTGCTATGATGTTCCCACAGTCAGTGGATCTACAGAGAACTTGAGTGCTGGGTCGTGACGTTGCTATGATGTTCCCACAGTCAGTGGATCTACAGAGAACTTGAGTGCTGGGTCGTGACGTTGCTATGATGTTCCCACAGTCAGTGGATCTACAGAGAACTTGAGTGCTGGGTCGTGACGTTGCTATGATGTTCCCACAGTCAGTGGTATCTACAGAGAACTTGAGTGCTGGGTCGTGACGTTGCTATGATGTTCCCACAGTCAGTGGATCTACAGAGAACTTGAGTGCTGGGTCGTGACGTTGCTGTGATGTTCCCACAGTCAGTGGATCTACAGAGAACTTGAGTGCTGGATCGTGACGTTGCTATGATGTTCCCACAGTCAGTGGACCTACAGAGAACTTGAGTGCTGGGTCGTGACGTTGCTATGATGTTCCCACAGTCAGTGTGATCTACAGAGAACTTGAGTGCTGGGTCGTGACGTTGCTATGATGTTCCCACAGTCAGTGGATCTACAGAGAACTTGAGTGCTGGGTCGTGACGTTGCTATGATGTTCCCACAGTCAGTGGATCTACAGAGAACTTGAGTGCTGGGTCGTGACGTTGCTATGATGTTCCCACAGTCAGTGGATCTACAGAGAACTTGAGTGCTGGGTCGTGACGTTGCTATGATGTTCCCACAGTCAGTGGATCTACAGAGAACTTGAGTGCTGGGTCGTGACGTTGCTATGATGTTCCCACAGTCAGTGGATCTACAGAGAACTTGAGTGCTGGGTCGTGCGCCAAATCAAGAGGGACAAAGTGGCTGCAGCATTGTGCATGTCTCTAGTGAACTGTGTAAGCTGAGGCTTGCTTCCCTGCTGCTCCTGGATTGGATCCTGTGTGGATGACATGTCTCTAGTGAACTGTGTAAGCTGAGGCTTGCTTCCCTGCTGCTCCTGGATTGGATCCTGTGTGGATGACATGTCTCTAGTGAACTGTGTAAGCTGAGGCTTGCTTCCCTGCTGCTCCTGGATTGGATCCTGTGTGGATGACATGTCTCTAGTGAACTGTGTAAGCTGAGGCTTGCTTCCCTGCTGCTCCTGGATTGGATCCTGTGTGGATGACATGTCTCTAGTGAACTGTGTAAGCTGAGGCTTGCTTCCCTGCTGCTCCTGGATTGGATCCTGTGGATGACATGTCTCTAGTGAACTGTGTAAGCTGAGGCTTGCTTCCCTGCTGCTCCTGGAATTGGATCCTGGTGTGGATGACATGTCTCTAGTGAACTGTGTAAGCTGAGGCTTGCTTCCCTGCTGCTCCTGGAATTGGATCCTGGTGTGGACGATATGTTCTCTACATCCCATCACAGCAGAAAGCACCCAGCAAGACCCAAACATTTCCTTGGCATTGAAAATCAAGCTCATCAAACTTGACCAGTTTTCTCTCATGAAAAGAGCACAATCCTGTGATTTTTATTGTTGACCACTGTTAACTGTTAACTCTCTTTACCTCAGTACCCCAGGCAAAAAAAATTACCCAAATCCCATGTTAAGAGCGGCAATCATGTAAATTTTCATTCTGTGAACCCGAGTCAGTATCTCCGGTAGGCGAAATCTCTAGTTTACTAGAATGGTAAATTTTAACAAGTACCTTAGATAAAAATCAAATTATAAAAACAATGTTTTTCTTTCAGTTTGTTTTCTTTCTCTTGATTACACATTATTTTCTTTAACTTAAAAAATAATCATCTTTCTTGTGATGCTTAGATAATTGACATAAAAAATTAAATACAAGAATAGCTTAGAATCTATGAAACCCCAAATCCCTTTCCAAATCCCCCTGACATTTTTATCTACAGCACAGCTACATTCTAAATCTCATGCAAGTGTGAGAGGAAAAAAAGTCTGAGTTGTCTCCCCCTTAACCACGATCTATGCCGACCCATAATGCTCTAGGACACAGTACCTCATTCAGGAAGTTCATGGTAGACCTTTTTTTCCAATCAAGTTTTATTTTCTTCGTCTTGATAACATATTTCTCATGCACAGAAAATAAAGAAAATACTCGCCTTTTCTGTGAGGCTTAGATAATGGACATAAGAGTATAGCTAAGCATCTATTAAAGTATGCAGACCCTCAAGCCCAATGCCCTTACCAAATCCCTCTCACATGTGTGTGAAGGGTAGCCTGCAGAACATAGTGGGATGAGCAGGAGAGACAGGCCATTTATTTGGCCCAAAGCAGCACTTCTGAGGTGAAGAGGGTTAAAGTGTGCCATGAGATTACTGGTAGCAGTAGCAATATTGTTAGAAAGACACCACTGCTGTATTCCTTGATGCAGCATCTGAGAATTCGTGGCATATTCTTCCATAGTAATAATTATTTCTGCAGTGATATTGTTCTTATTCAATGAAACACTCTGTGTTATGTTGATGATAGTGATGATGACAAGATGGTAATAGTGGTTGTGTTGATAGTGGTTGTGTTGATGAAGGTGGTGGAAGTGATGATGATGATGATGATGATGATGATGATGATGATGATGATGATGATGATGATGATGATGATGATGATGATGATGCAGACCTAGACTACAAAGTGAGGAGCAGTGGAGAGGAGAGGAAGGACTCTGGTGAGACAGCCTCCGAGGTTGCCCTGCTCAAAGCCAAGGTAAATGTTGCCTTTCACAAGATTCTCCTCTTCACATTCACTGGGTTACATCTTGTTAGCATTTGAAGTACATGTAGTATGTACAAAATGTTATATTCCCACATTTTCAGGCTGAACGTGTAGATTGAGATATTTGATGTGAAACCAGATGAAATGGGAAAACGAGAAGAATCAAATTGACTAATGTGGCTACACCTTTAAGTGCAGTCTTTATGCTGAATGCTGTTTTGATTAAACAAGCAGAATGTTAATAGGAATCTATCTACTGATTATTTTTAATTCATGCATACCCCCCTTTTTTTGCTCATTGCACTACATCTGTTAAAAAAAATTGAAGTTGTTGGTGCTAGCTGATGTTTCCTTCAAGCCACAAACAAAATGTGGAGTAATTCGGAGGGAATTTCATACCCTCTCACCACCCTACAGTGTGTGTTTGTATGTGAAGCATGTGGAGAACAGAGAATGCCATAGCTAAGATGTGAATCTCAGTCATTGCCAACAGCCATGATCTTAAATCATGGAGTCATGTGTTTCTCTCTTGTCATTTTACTTACCTGTGTGTGTTTGCCTCCATGACAGATCCACAGCAAGGAGAAAGCCCTGGAGACGATGGAGGCAGGAGTGAGGCAGATCACGGCAGAGAAGGAAACACTGATTCATGAGAAAAGGTATGGTTACGCTGGCTGGTTAGCTCTCCCCATAGTGCTTGCTGATGAGTTAAACTTTCTCGCTGTAAGTCTGATGGTGCCAAGCAATACATGCACATGTTGATATGTCAAGTGGTACTCTTTGAAATGTTTGTTACTCAGTGAAAAATAGTGGCTTTTTCTCTTAAACTGTTAGGCCTGTGCTTGATGTGATTGACTGTGTGCTTACTGATGTCATTTCAGAGATTTAATCAGTTTGAGCACTGTAATCATAAGCAGCTCAAGCCAAAATCTAACAGTGAACATCTGGCCTGCCTGAACTGAAGCATGATAATATTACAGGGGTCCTGTATTTGGACATTCCATTGAGTCAGATGACTGTAATCCTTCTTTGACTTCCACATACCTTAGCACTGTCAGCACCAGGTGACTTGATGACCCAGATGCCAATACAGACCTGCTGATGATGAAGAAAATTGTTTTCTGTATGCTCTGTGTCACGTTTTGCAGAGAGCTCAAGAAAAGGATGCTGGTTGTGCAAGAGGACAACGCCCAACAGCGCATGGTCATCGCTGACCTCAAGGCAGACCTGAGGAGGTAATCTCAGTTCATTGCTTAGTGCAGTCTTGTTCCATGCTATCCTCATGGCACTGATGAAGTAGTATACACACTGAAGGATGTTCGACTGTGTATGGTATGTGATGTCTCCAGTAACTTCCCTTCATTACAAAGATAATTGCCTACATGCATGTGCACATTTGATAATGAGTTCTTTTGTGCATTGGCTGAATAAACAACAAAAGAGCAAGGCCCAAAGGAGCTGAAAGAAACATAAATAAAGTTAGAGACTTGAAGTGGCATGCTTGAACTCTTTGCAGACTGAGGAGGGAGAGACGTGATACACCATCAGGCTTGGTTCAGGGAACGTCTGATGAAGAAGGTGACAAGAAGTCCAAGAGGAGAACCACAGGACTGTTCCATCTGCCCTCCAGGGTGGGCAAGAAGATGCTTGAAAAGAATCTGGCTCGGAGGGTAATTGTCTCTCTCTCTCTGTCTGTCTCTCTCTCTCTCTCTCTCTCTCTCTCTCTCTCTCTCTCTCTCTCTCTCTCTCTCTCTCTCTCTGTCTCTCTCTCTCTGTCTCTGTCTCTCTCTCTCTCTCTGTCTCTCTCTCTGTCTCTCTCTCTGTCTCTCTCTCTGTCTCTCTCTCTCTCTGTCTCTCTCTCTCTCTCTGTCTCTCTCTCTGTCTCTGTCTCTCTCTCTGTCTCTCTCTCTCTCTCTCTCTCTCTCTCTCTCTCTGTCTCTCTCTCTCTCTCTCTCTCTCTCTCTCTCTCTCTCTCTCTCTCTCTGTCTCTCTCTCTCTGTCTCTCTCTCTCTGTCTCTCTCTGTCTCTCTCTCTCTCTCTCTCTCTCTCTCTCTCTCTCTCTCTCTCTCTCTCTCTCTTTCTCTCTCTCTCACACACACACACACACACACACACACACATGCATGCATGCACACATGTGCACACACATACATGCTCACACACACATACACACACATGCGCACACACAAACACTAACACTCACACGAAAACACACACAAACACACTCCACCATCCTCCCCACTTGTGTGTTATGAAAAAATGTGCCAATCTAGAGTATAAAACCCCCCACTGATTTGTCTGTTTCAACTTTACATGTATGTACCATATGGTTGTGGCTGTCGCCTCCTTCGAGAACACCAATAGGGCAATTGCGACCAGACCTGCCTATCCCTCATCGGACTTCTTAGTCATGAGCGGGCTTGCAAAGGACGTGGACCATGACCTTCCAGATCTTCGTAAACGAAGCAAAGCCATGATGGTGATACCAGTGTCAACTAGGAGACGCCACTAAGTAGGGGTGGTCCCCACCTCTTCACACATTTGTGTCTTTTTTGTGCTTGTCAAAAATTGGCTTTTCCTTTGCATTTTCTGTCTGCAGTACCAGAAGGCATTGAACAAGAGCATTGAGAAGATGAAGATTATGTTCGACCATTTCAATGAGGAGGGTTGGGAGCCTATTTCTGATTCCCTGGAGACGTAAGTTGAAGCTGATACACTGTATACACTGTCAATGTTTTCACATTTATACATTAGTCACAACAAAAAGTGTTAATGTCAATTTTTAGACACAGTAAAAAGTTGTAGTGCTCTGTTCTGTACGTGTCAGTGAAATACTTTTTTTTACAGTAGTGAACAAGTAAAAATCACCATATGTAGAGAAAACACTGCATTAATTCAGATGGAGTATTAAATGACTTGCTGTGCCTGAATGAATTCTTTGTCCCCTATTTTCCCCTTTTCATCATCTTGTGCAGAGAGGGCCTACTGTCTGGATTTAGCTGCAGTATATGATTGCAAGTTGATTTTTTAATGTCTAAATCCTTAGTTTATGAATGTAGAGAGAAGCTAGTGTATTCATTCATACACGGCATATAGTTATCAGTTCATTTATTTGTGTTCTTCTTTCTCTAACTGCTTCCTCTTGTTGTTGTGACAGGGAGGAAGAGGAGACAGAGGTGACAGAGAGCGACACCCTGGGTCAGGCCATTGTGAATGTCTCTCAGTGCAACACCATGCCCTTGACCTCTGACACTGACACTTCAACTTTGCATGGAGGCAGGAGGGTCAAGGTAACTTTGATCACGTGTTTGTTCCAACTAGAACTTGAGCACTGCTGGAATAAAAATATGTCTATGTATTGTTGAGAATGAACTGATACAAATGGTCTACACAGGGAACATGCTGTTTCAAATGTTCTTTGAAAGAAATGTAATTGATTATACGAAATTGTAATGAGCTTAAATGAATCTACTGTTTTTGACTCACATGCGAAGCAAAAGTGAGTCTATGTACTCACCCGTTTCGTCCGTCCAGGCTTCCGAAAACTTTCACGTTGAATTTTTCTCGGAGACTATTAAGTCTATCAATACCAAATGTGGCATGATGATGTATGATGACAAGGCCTCAAAAAACATACATAGTGACTTGTCCTTGCTTCAAGGTCAAGGTCGCAGGGGCAGTAAATGTTGTCTAAAAAACAGCAATTTTTCACATTTTCTCAATTTTCTCTGAAGTTTTTGAGATTGGATACCTGACCTATATATGGTATATAGGGCAATGTAAGCCCTATCTTTTGATACCAGTTTGGTTTACCTTGCTTCAAGGTCAAGGTCACAGGAGCTCTTCAAAGTTGGATTGTATACATATTTTGAAGTGACCTTGACCCTGAACTATGGAAGATAACTGTTTCAAACTTAATAATTATGTGGGGCACATGTTATACCTTCATCATGAGACACATTTGGTCACATATCATCAAGGTTAAGGTCACTTTGACCCTTATGAAATGTGACCAAAATGGGGTAGTAAACCACTAAAAGTGACCATATCTGATGGTAGAAAGTGCCAATAAGCACCATTGGGCTTCCTATGTCTTGAATTAACAGCTTTGTGTTGCATGACCTTGAATGACCTTGACCTTGGGTCAAGGTCACATGTATTTTGGTAGGAAAAATGTGTAAAGCATTTCTTAGTGTATGATGTCATTGGTAGGTTTAGTTGTTTGACCTTGACCGTGAAGGTCAACTGAAGGTCAAGGTCATATAAAGGTCAAGGTCAAGCATGTGAGTCTTATGCGCTTTGCCCTTCTTGTTGTAAATAGGATTCTGCCATTAATTTCCCCAAAGTTTGGGCAGTTTTGCTAGACATAGCACTCCTTCAGTGCTGAAGAGTGTTGTTTGGCTTTCCTAGAATCCAATTGCTTGGTGGCCTTTTTGGGTGTGAATACGTAAATGTTAGGATAGTCTGGTTTGTTTGTGTCTTTCATTGTAAGTGTTCACAAAATAGTACAGCTTACAGCATTTATTTTCCTTGGTCAGCAGTACACAGTTTGATATTCTTATCTCTGTCTTCCATTCTGAAATGCTAATTTTCAGCCAGAGGATTTATCTTCATACATTAGATTTTCTTGTGTCTCCCTAGTCTTCCCCCTGAAGTGTTTGTGAAAGATATGAAGAGAATTCTGAACAATGACAGTCACCATCTTTTGTAAGTGAGTTTTGCCCTATCCTAAAGTCTGGTGGCAACGCTGCAGGTGCAGACAAGACCAGGGAAGCACCGAGGCCGGGCTGCCATGAGCACCAGACAGCGTGTGCCCAGTGCCAGGCAGCCCAGGGTGACAGTCAAAGCCAAGTCCAAGACCTCCTCCTCCTCCTCCTCCTCCCCCCATGCTTCAGCCTCCACCAATACTGGTACCAGCCCTGGCACTGTGCAGAGAAGTGAGTAATTTGAAAATGTCTGGACAGAATGTAAGATGTATCACTTCCTTCCTCTCTCTGTGCATTTATTGCATCTATGTATTTGCTTATGAAAAAGGGCATGATAGTAATTTTTTTTTCTTGTTGTTTTTGTTTTTGTTTTGTTGTTGTTGTTTTTTAATTGCTTTTGGTCATGCATATGCAAAAAGCACAGAACCTCTGTTTTAGTACATGTATTTTCCTAACATTTCTTGAGGTTCTAAATAATATTCCATTGTGATTCTGCCAGAAAAATGTTCTGATGTGGAATTGAAGAAACAGGTACTCCTGTCATATGAAGTAATTTTTCAAAGTGAGCAATGCTTGGACTGTTGATGTGTCAGTGCAGACTTGTAGTGACTGTACAGAAAAGCAGCCAACCTAACTGCACGCCCTGATGCCTGTTGACAGTTGTGCTGAGGGAGACAGCCACCTCCCCCATCCCCTCTGCCTCCCCCAGGGCAGAGAGGCTGATCAGGTCGGGGTCCAAGAGTCATGCACAGCGCCGGCAGCAGTTGGGTCCTCTCAAGCAGCGCCTGTCCCAGCTACAGCAGCAGGTCTGTGTGTTGGTCTCCCTTGCTTCAGTGTTGGTATTTGTTTCGTTGTTCTGTTATGTGCATAACTCACCAAGAGAGTTATTTCCCTTTTCTCTGACCACTTGAAACTGGTCTAGACCAGATCTTAGTTCAGTTCTCTTCTTGAATAAACCTTGTACCTTTCAGTACCTGAACCCCGACTTATTATGTTATCAAGAGGCATAACACAACAGTATTGGCATTGATATTGGCATGGTATTGGTGTTGGTATTTTTTCTACCTGATGAGATGTGGTCCCTCTGCACTGCTTGGAGTACATGTCTAAAAGGAATTATGAAGCTCAGATGCAGACACTTTGTTTAACTATGGATGGAAGTTAGATGGTTTGCTTGTGTCTTTCTGATGGCAGGTGTCTTGAAGTGATTAATGTGGAGTTGTGCAAAGATAGTTCATTAAATTCTTTATTTGTAGTCAAGGAACACCATGAGCTGTCTGTATGTAGCACCAGGGACTTTGTTTGATGGTAATACAGTTGTTTTTCAGAAAGACCCAAGCAAAACCTCTGACTTCATCAGATGACCTCAGATGTACCCTGGCCTCTTTCTAGACATTTTAGTTTTTATCTAACTCAACTGCCTCATGTTCATGGCTTTTGCCTCTTCCTACTTCTCTACTTCTTCTTGACTGTTATTTGTATAGTTTTTGTGTGGACCTCTGTATGTGTGTGCGTGTGTGTGTGTGTGTGTGTGAGTGTGTGTGTGTGTGTGTATGTGTGTGCAAATGCACATGCATGTGTATGTGTTCATGTACAGTTATGGGAGTATGCACATGCAAGCACACATACAAGATACAAGATACAAGATACAAGATACTTTATTGTCCTCATTGATCACAAGGAAATTCGTTTTGTCGGTGGCAAAAACATAATACATACATACAAAAACAAAAACAGTTCAACATTAATTAACTCAATCATATCATTCAAGTTATGGAGTCCATCAGAGGCAATTCAATTTAATAGAGAAACATTTTACACCAAAACAAGTAATCACAGAAGGAACAAAGACACAAGCATGCGCATCAAACAATCATCGTCACGCAATAACACATACCCGATCTTCATCCATAACACATGTACAAGAACACCCCCCCCCCCCCCCCCCCCCCCCATCATGTTCATCATCCTGCATGCACATCAACAACCACACTCGCACAGCACACATAACACATACACGATCATCAACGCATAACGCATGCACCCCCCCCCCCCCCCCACACACACACACACACTCTCACATGTTACTCCTTGTTGTTACAGACATAGTTCACACCATTCATAGTCCTTTCTGTCACAGTTCACAGCACTACAAGTCCTCGTAGTCCCAGTTCACTTTACTCCAATCTCTCCGTCATATGTCACATCAATCCTGGTCACATAGTCACAACTCTCATCACTCATCCTCACAGTCACAGTTCACATCACCCACTCTTCAGTCACAGTTCGCGTCACTCCTGGTCCCACATTCACGTCAAGTCTCACAACAATCTTCATGCATACTACCCATTCACCGAGACTCGTTGAAGAGACGGATGGCTGTCGGGAGGAACGAATCCCTCATGCGGTTTGTTCTGGCAGGCCAGCACCTCAGGCGACGTGCGCTAGGGGTTGACCTACTTATTTTTTCCAAAAAAAAAAAAAAAAAAAAAAAAAAAATTCCCAACAGTCACACGCTAAAAACTTCAGTAACTGTCAAACAGCAACACAAACCGACACAATACCATCACATTCCACTCCAGTGCAGTCTTACAAAATCACTCTGCGAACTTTCAGTACACAAAATACGGGAAAACTGACACAAAAACGCTTAAACAAGAGACACACGTAGGCTACAACTTGACATCTATCAATAGACCCGCGCTAGGGGTTGACCTACTTATTTTTCGAAAAATTCACAACAGTCACACGCTAAAAAACTTCAATAACTGTCAAACAGCAAATCAAACCGACACAATACCATCACATTCCACTCCAATGCAGTCTTACAAATCACTCTGCAAACTTTCAGTACACAAAATACGGGAAAACTGACACAAAAACTTAAAGAACGAGAGACATTACCACACGACCTGTCGCAGCAAAGAGCGCGCCACAGACATATGTGCATTCATTCATATGTAACATGTTTTTGAATGTATAAAATGTTTCCCTTTTTTTTCGTGGAATTTAATTACATTACTAAACAAACTGCACACATAACGCTACTTGAGTAAATTTGCCATCCATATACATATACACTGAAGATATTATCATTACTTTGACTACTGCTCAAGGAAAGTTCATTGTTTTTGTAGACAGATCACTGACAACTTTTTTTGCAGTGCCATCAGAGACCTTAAAGTGCACGAGAAACCAGAACCTTACTGAGCTCTGCAACTTGGATAACGTACTGTATTAAAATTCTGGTTAAGACTTATGGGTCTATTCAATTAACTGGTCTCTCCATGCTGCAGGTGAGCACACTTCGAGAGTCAAGAAGCCAGGCACTTAAAACAGTGAGCGAGTTGAAAGAGGCCAACTCACAGCAGCAAGCAGAGCTGGCCCAGGCATCCCAGCGTCTACGCAATTCCAGGCAGTCTCAGCAGGTAGGCAGGGAAGACTCCTTGTGTCTGGGTGCGTTAGTGTGCTTGTTGTGATCCCCACCTATACCTGTGACCTCACCTACACCCCAGTCCACCGCTTTCCAGGCCAGACTAGTAGTAGTGCCCTCTGGGCTTCTTCAATAACCCTTTACATCACTGAGTCATGTTTAACTTGGTGGCTGGAATGTAATGCCAGCACTTGTAAATGTAACTTCTACCCTGTAGCAGATTTGATATGCTCTACACATTGTCTGTGTCTCACTGGCAATTTCAACTCGGTTTTCTGTTATGGTACCTCTTGTGGGTTGAGAGTAAGAATAAACCCTTGAAATCTCCCATGCAATTTGTAAAGGTGAATAACTAGGTAAATCAAGACTTGACTCACTCTTACCCAAACAAGATGTGGTGATTCTGACGTCAATAGTCTTTCATAGCCTGCAGAGGCAGATAAACCATAAAACTCCACTTTTCATTATAATTATTGTTGTAATTATCATCATCCTAATCATCACCACAACCACTGCCACCATCGCCTTTATAGTTTCCCTAATGTCTAATCAATGACATTACCAACAAGGAAAGCGAACTCTTCCCACTGCCTGCTCTGTGTCTACATGTACACACAAAAATATCAGCATTGCCTTACTTTTCACATGGCCAGCTTTCTGCCCACAGAAGTTGATTGGAGACCTAGAGAGACTGCAGCGGGAGAAGGTGGAGTTGGAGACACAGCTAGCAGCTGCCAAGGAGCAGAGCAATCACAGCCTGACCTCGGGACTGGAGCGCCGAACGGAGCAGGACTTCCGAGCCCTGGAGGCAAGAATCAAGGCAAGTCTCCACTTTGCAGTGCTATGATGAGGCAGAGTCCTAAATATTCTGCAGTCAGAAGAGTTGGATGCTTTGTGATTCAGCAAATTTCTGCTCTGCCTTGCCATAGGAGCAGTGTTTTCTGTGTGTTTCAACTTGAGCATTTGGGATTTTGCTTGGATACTGGTAGCAAGGGTGCTTGCACTATCACAATGCCTACTATACAGCAAATTCTGTGAGTATTTTGATCAGTTTGCAAGATTTCTTCTATCAGATCTTGTTTTGGCATACTGGAATGAACAGTTGCAATGTAATTAGTGCAGATTATAATTATGTGTTTCCATACTACGGAACCACCAGAGAAATGAGAGACAGAAGAATAGAAACCAAGCAGTAGAATGCTATTTTTGAGACTCATTTGTTTCCCTCCTATATTTAAGGAAATCTTGGCTAGATGTGTTTGTGAATCATACCCAATTACTCTCCTACAGGTTTCTTCAGGGGAGATAACTCGTCAGGCCTCCATCATCAGGAATCTGCGAGCTGACAATGAGAGTCTCACAGATCAAGTGAAAAGCCTGCAGGACAAGTAAGGCTGCTGTACAGTTACTTTCCTTTCACTACACTGGATGTACATGTAGATACTCTTTACCAGGGTGGGGATGGATGAGTAGTGTCCTATGGGGGTTTTGGGGGGGAGTTGACAGCTAAGGCACACACACACACACACACACATACACACACACACACACACACACACACACACACACACACACACACACACACATACACACACACACACACAAACACACACACAAGTTGTGGTTACTGTAACTTGACTGACCCTAAACTTTTTGTCTGATCATGTGTGAGAGAGAGAGAGAGAGAGAGAGAGAGAGAGAGAGAGAGAGAGAGAGAGAGAGAGAGAGAGAGAGAGAGAGAGAGAGAGAGAGAGAGAGAGAGAGAGAGAGAGAGAGAGAGAGAGAGAGAGGATATAGATGGTAAACAAATAACTTCTTGCTGTCCCATTTTCCCTGCCCTATGAGAACTCGGGAAATCCATTATTTAGGTTTTTTCAAAGCATTTTAGTCAAAGAAAGCTTGGTTTATGTTCAATCTGGCCTCCTCTAAAAAGGAAAAAGAAAAGTTCAGGCCAACCTACTGAATTGTTTGTTAATGTTGTTGCCATGTAACCTTAACCACAACTCTTTTTTCTTCTTTTTTTGCCAAATGGAAGATAAAATTCCGGCTAACTTTTTGGTATTTGAAAAGATCTATATGGGACTAAAAAAGATGGTAAATGTAAATATAAAATTATCTAACACACACATATTAGTTATGCAAATAACATCGTGCATGCAAATACATCACCCACATGAGAAGAAGAAGAAGAAGAAGAAGAAGAAGAAGAAGAAGAAGAAGAAGAAGAAGAAGAAGAAGAAGAAGAAGAAGAAGAAGAAGAAGAAGAAGAAGAAGGAGGAGGAGGAGGAGGAGGAGGAGGAGCAAGAGAAAAAAAGAAGAGGAGGAAGGAGAAGAAGAAGAAGAAGGAAAAAGAAGGAGATGATTTGTTGTCAAATGCATGAGGTACATCAGAATTTTTTATTTTTTATTTTGGGGGGGGGAGGGGGACTTTCAAAGCAGTGCCTGATTCAGCAGCAAGTGGTGTTCACAGCATAGGATTGCTCCCTATGTGTCTGCATGTCAGTTGACATCCACATTGCTCACATGCATGCATGCGTACATTCACTTGCATAACCATAGCCACTTGTACTCATGTATGGAAATGCCTAAAATCCAGTTTTTCCATGCTTTCCACTTCCCCTGTGTGCAGGCTGAATCATGCAGAGAGAGACAACTACATCCACTTTCAATTTCATAACTACAGCCATTTACATTCAATCATTAATTAATATGCCTAGAAGCTTGTTTCTCCATGCTTTCTATTTCTCCTGTGTGCAGGCTGAATCACTCGGAGAGAGACACCAACCAGAAGAGAACCCTGGTTGAAAACCTTCGGTCAAAGTTCAAACAGGTTCAGGAGTCTGCCAAGACAGATGGGGACCGAATTGTAAGTGTACATGTGTATCACTCTCTATTGAAAAAAATATATATATAATTAAATAAAATACTGATCTTGACCTGGTTTTTTTACTCACATGCGAAGGAAAAGTGAGTCTATGTACTCACCCGTTTCATCCGTCCGGGCATCCGTACAAACGTTGGATTTTTCTCAGACACTATTAAATCTATCAACACCCAATTTGGCATGATGGTGTATGATGACCTTGCTTCAAGGTCAAGGTCTCAGGGGCCGTCTAAAAAACAACCATTTTTCAAATTTTCCCAATTTATGACTGAAGTTTTTGAGATTGGATACCTGACCTATATATGGTTTATAGGGCAAAGTAATCCCTATCTTTTAATACCAGTTTGATTGACCTTGCTTCAAGGTCAAGGTCACAGGAGCTCATTAAAGTTGGATTGTATACATATTTTTTAAAGTGACCTTGACCCTGAACTATGTAAGATTAATCTTCCAAACTTCATAACATTGTAGTACACATGTTATACTTTTATACTAGCTCACCTGTGTCATCTGTCCGGGCATCCGTCCGGGCGTCCGGGCGTCCGGGCGTCCTGTCATCAGTAAAAAACTTTAACGTTGGATTTTTCGCGGAGACTATTAAGTCTATCAACACCCACTTTGGCATGATGGTGTAGGATGACAAGGCGTACAAAAACATACACAGTGACTTGACCTTGCTTTAAGGTCAAGGTCACAGGAGCTCTTCAAAGTTGGATTGTATACATATGTTGAAGTGACCTTGACCCTGAACTATGGAAGATAACTCTTCCAAACTTCACAACATTGTAGTACACATGTTATACTTTCATCATGAGACACATTTGGTCACATATCATCAAGGTCAAGGTCACTTTGACCCTTATGAAATGTGACCAAAATGGGGTAGTGAACCACTAAAAGTGACCATATCTCATGGTAGAAAGTGCCAATAAGCACCATTGTGCTTCCTATGTCTTGAACTAACAGCTTTGTGTTGCATGACCTTGGATGACATTGACCTTGGGTCAAGGTCACATGTCTTTTTGATAGGAAAAATGTGTGAAGCTGTTCTTAATGTATGATGTCATTGCTAGGTTTAGTTGTTTTACCTTGACCTTGAAGGTCACCTGAAGGTCAAGGTCATGTAAAGGTTAAGGTCATGTAAGGTCAAGGTCAAACATGTGAGTCGTATGGGCTTTGCCCTTGTAAAAATAAATACATGAAGGCAATGTCAATGCAGCTCATTTAATTTGTTGTAACAAAATTTTGCCTGGAATGTGGTGTCTGCCAGTGCACCTTGAGAGTAGCTGTGCCTGAGATCCACGACTGTTGTTTGTCTGACCAGGAAGGACTTGAGACCCGAGCGAAGCTGCTGTCTGAGAGTAATGACAAGATGAAAACACAGGTGAGCAGACTGTGCTTTTCATGCACTTTTATTTCCATGCCACCAGTGGATTTTAAAGAACAAATATATGTTGATGACTTACATTTTTCTGTTGTATTCGTCATATGAACATTTTTTTTTGGTTCTGTTTTCTCCCTGAAGCTTGATTCGCACAGCGTTTGTAATCAAGGATTCATTGATATTTTGCCCTATGCAAATATTTTGTGTTTATGACTATTCAGTGAAAGAGCTCTATGAAGAGAAATAAAATCAGTTTACAAGCACACATATGTGTAGATTTGCTTTTATATATGGGCACACACTTTCAAAAATAAATTTCAGTCAGCCAAAAATTAGCTTTACATCTGTGTTTCAGTGCCTAGAATGGTAATCCTTCTTCTCCATGAATTTTCTCACTCACAAACTGCTCTTCTTCACCACAATTGCACGAGTGATGGGCTTCTGATTTGCTGTGCAAGTTGCTATTTTCACTTTCATTGCGTACATGCAGGTGGAGTCACTGAAGAAGCGAGTGAAGGCTTTGACAACGGAAAAACATGAACTGGAAGACAAGCATAGAAAAAGCCAGACTGAGTTGGAGAAAAAGGTGAGCACTATTAAGATGCTTATTACACAGGTGATAAAGTTCTACACTTTGTATGCTTGTTCTTTGGGTTTGTTTGGGTTTTTTCCTCCTCACATGGAACAGATAATGATAGGGGTATCTTGAAATTGAAAGAGTGATGAATGCACACTTGCTTCCATTGTATTTTCTTTGTGGGATTTCTGCCTGCACTTGAGTAGTTTCTGTATTAAGTGGACTTGCAGCTGTAAGAAAAGAATGAATAGATGTCAATGAGGTAGTTCTCAAAGCTTTTCTAAATAATAATGATAAAGCTTGTTTTGACATGTAAGCCCACCCAGGCACAGCCAGCTCTAGCTGCATTTACAGGAACTGGATGAAAAGCAAAACACAGAATAGGTTTGACTCAAATACACATGAAAATAAGAACTAGAAAAGAAACCATGAAAGTGAGGGGGAAAAGTATTAATGATTATACAGTTGTGTGAGAGTGTGTACATTCACACTCAAGCAGACATGCTCATGCACTCAGTCCCATGCAAACACAAGCATACACTCGCACACACTCTTCTGCAGAGATGCAATAATTTGCTGACACACTTGCCCATACAGAAAAATACATGTACATGTGATGTATGTATATAAAAGAAATCTCCGTCACTGCCTGACTTTACTCCGATTCATGTTGAATCTCCCCTTATCTTATTGGACAATTTTATAATTTGTTCTGACACTGACTTGTACTCCTGAGATTGGCCAGAATTGACATCCAAACCCGCCTCTGACTGTCTCTCCACCCAGGCCAGGCAGCTGACGGAGAGCGCTGCCAGGCGGGAGGAGCTGGAAGCGGCGCTCGGCACCCTGGAGGACACAGCGCAGCAGCAGCTCCACGAGTTGGCTGCGCAGAGTGAGGCTGCCATCGACGCCGCCCAGCAAAAGCTGTCTGCCGCTCACCGCTGCCTGCAGCAGTACAGCCACTTCACCAAGGTGTGCTGAAAGTCCGTGATTTCCTTCCCAGCTCTGGAGTTAGCACTGTGATGTGTTAGACTTCGTAACTTGGTCTACTTGGCGTGCATGAAAAAAAAAAGAGAGACTGACAGCCAGGGATTTCATTTGCAGATGAGTAATTGGCAGAGTGATGTCTGTGGCAGCAAAATCTCCACTTTACCTAGGTAGGCTGACAATGATTGATTTCCCATCCAAATTTGGCACCTAGTTCTCAACTTCAGCAAGATGATCCAATACTCTATCACTCTTACCAGCTTTGTTGTGTGTAGTGTGATATGTCTCACTACCTGCGCTTCTTTTCACCCATAAGGATTGACAATATGTGATCACCTCTCCAGCCCTCAATTGGGTAATGTGCATGAGATTGTCTGTGATTCCTTGAAAATATTTGTGATGCCTTGTAGTCTCCACTTTACTAGGGTGGGGTTTGTTGGCTGTGTTTCAGTATGGCCTACTGGTAGGCAGTGTACTTATGTAACTCTTAAGTCCTTGTAGCGCCTTTCTCCACCCTTGACAGGTATTCCTGCTCTGCCCTTTTCCACCTATCTGAGACTACTTTTCATAGCTTCTTTGCAAGACAGGCAATTAAACGGTTCTTCTACATTACAGGGACACATACACACACACACACAAACACATGCAAAAACACACACACACAAACACACACACACAAACACACACACACACACAAACACACACAGACTGTTTCCTTCATGCCTGACAGACCGTCATCAGTGCTCCCTGTTGCACTGCAGGCGCTGGCCAAAGAGCTGCAGGTTCGTGTGGAGAGAGCCAGGACCAGGGTGCGAGAGATGCAGGCAGCCAAGTCCGCGCCGCCCCCCAAGACTGTGGATGCCTCCCTGCAGCGCGCCCAAGATGTGGCCAAGAACATCCTCAACCTCAGCCAGTCTGACTTGGACGACATCATGAGTGCTGATGGAGACAAGTCCCTCACTGTAAGTGGAGGGAGGGAGGGAGGGAGGGAGGGAGGGAGGGAGGGAGGGAGGGAGGGAGGGAGGGAGGGAGGGAGGGACGAGTAGAGAGAGAGAAAAGGGGGAGTGGTAGAGAGAGAGACAGAGAGAGAGAGAGAGTGAATAAATGAATGAATGAGTGAATGAATGCATGAGAATATTCTCATGACTTTCTGCATCTAACTTGAAAGAAAATGTATGGTTGCGAGTTTTAAAGTTACTTTGTAAGTTTGGCTGACAGAGCTATTCTTGGAGAAGCTCTGCACCTGCTGTTCATTTGCTGTATTCAGTTTAAGAGTTTTCACTCTCTGTGGAGCAAAGATTTTCCCCTTTCTGGATTTTGAATAGAATGTAAATAGTTTTTTTGTTTGTTTTGTTTTTACTTCTTATTCTCAACTTCTAAAACAAATTAATTTTTGAAAACCAAGTTATTCCAAAGTCACAAAATGAGTTTTATACTGTTCTGTGTCCCAACCTTTCACAAGCACTCCAAAGTGCAACAAACTCACCCAGCTTGCAGTAGTCAGGGACTTTGACATTGTAGGTTCCTGATATCTTCATAATTTTTCATGTAGAGGTGCATAACTGTAGAGAGGTGTCTCCTAAGACATCTGACTCCTTTGTATCCACACAACTCATACCAGTGCATGTGTTGAAAACCAGTGTGTTTCCTTCACAGCCGGACTCCACATTTGAGGCTGAGAAGAAGCAGGACAAGAAGTGGATGCGCACTTGTGAGAAGCTGCAGCAGGGCAAGGTAGGCCTTGCATCTCTCTCTCTCTCTCTCTCTCTCTCTCTCTCTCTCTCTCTCTCTCTCTCTCTCTCTCTCTCTCTCTCTCTCTCTCTCTCTCTCTCTCTCTCTCTCTCTCTCTCCCTCTCTCTCTCTCTCTCTCTCTCTCTCTCTCTCTGTCTCTCTCTCTCTCTCTCTCTCTCTCTCTCTCTCTCTCTCTCTCTCTCTCTCTCTCTCTCTCTCTCTCTCTCTCTCTCTCTCTCTCTCTCTCTCTCTCTCTCTCTCTCTCTCTCTCTCTCTCTCTCTCTCTCTCTCTCTCTCTCTCTCTCTCTCTCTCTCTCTCTCTCTCTCTCTCTCTCTCTCTCTGTCTCTCTGCTCTCTCTCTCTCTCTCTCTCTCTCTCTCTCTCTCTCTCTCTCTCTCTCTCTCTCTCTCTCTCTCTCTCTCTCTCTCTCTCTCTCTCTCTCTCTCTCTCTCTCTCTCTCTCTCTCTCTCTCTCTCTCTCTCTCTCTCTCTCTCTCTCTCTTTGGTTTTCATTGTAAGAATTCATTTTACCTGGCAAAATATCTTAAAACAGGATATTATGTAAAAGTGATGATGATGATGATGATGATGATGATGATGATGATGATGATGATGATGATGATGATGATGATGATGATGATGATGAAGAAGATGGACCTTGTATTCCTTGCAGGAGGAGTTTGCACTGCCCCTGGTCAACTTGTTCCTGCAGAAGGTGGATGAGAGACAGGGGCTACTTGAGGCTGTCCAGAGGTGACCTCTACATCATCTTGCCTGACCTTGACCCACATCCTGTCTCACAGCATGGATGGTTGCCCTTTGACCCTACATGCTGACCTTGCCTACTGTGATACATTGTAAAGATGGGGAATTTTTTCATGATGAGATACCCATCCCCAATCATAAAATGGTATTCCCACTGAGCATTATTCATTGTGTGCATTTTCATGCTAGAGCTAACTGTCATCTCAGGCAGTTTTGTCAATATTCATCTGTTGAATTAGCTCCCCACCTTTTCAAGTATGGCAATATCTCCTAGTTGTGGTCTCTTGAATCTTAAATGTTTGCCTGTGTACACATTTCAGTGAAGGTTTGAAGGTAAATCCTTGTTAGTAATGACACTGAAGCTGAACAGTACAAGTAATTTTCCCCCTGCTTGAAGGTATCGTGAAAGACCTAATATATCATAAAAAATTGATTTCAAGCAAGCGCGGTTCACGTGAGAGTACATCTGAAGTGAAATGCTTTATACTTATGCCAAAAGTACAGCATATCCTTATATCAGTATTTGACTATCTCCATCCCACTCGTTTTATTTATCAAAAAACTTTTGATGCAAATGACATTTGTTTGAACAACTGCAGGCAGAGGAATGTGGATATGTAAATGTAATACATTACTTGTCTGCATTTTGTTTAAGCTAATCTAGGTTGGGTGAGAGTGAGCTGATATCAGTATTTGATGGTGGACCATCCTCCCTGAACCAAATGGAAAATGAGACAAACATCATTTTGTATTTCCAAGTCTATCACTTGTTTCATTGTCAATGTCATGCTGCAATCATGGTTTAATTTTCACGCAATGTAGCTACTTTAACTTGCCTGCCATGATGTTATGAAATATTGGTATTGTCCCAAAGGCCACTTTTAGTCTAAGTGTTTCATAAAACTGAAAAAACTCATAAATTGTTGATTCACCGCAAATTTCATTCCATTTGTATTTTACTACATGTATTTATGTTTATGTACAATAAACTTCTTGTAAGAAAAACAGGAAACAGTGTTTCATCCTCTCATTTAATGGACCATTTCACCAGTTGTAAATATCAAGAAATCTAATTATCTAATGTTGAATGTGTGTACTTGTGTGAAATTGATGTGCACATATAATGTTGTAATACATTGTATTTTCTTGTCTTACTGGCATCACTTGTCATTCTATGGTAAATTACATGCTTCAAAAATATTTTCAGATTTACTACTGTGACCGGGTGAATGTTGTTTTCTATGTTGAATGACTACTGGTAATCAACTGAACAAACCAGATTAGGCTAGGCATTGTTTTTCTTGTACTTCGAGGGCGAAACACTGTTGGGGGGGGGGGGGGGGGGATATGTGGCCGGGTGAAGTGAAGCATTTACATGGACACTCTCTCTCTCTCTCTCTCTCTCTCTCTCTCTCTCTCTCTCTCTCTCTCTCTCTCTCTCTCTCTCTCTCTCCCTCCCTCCACCCCCCACCCCCCCACCCCTCAGACATTGGTTCCCCTCTCTCCTCCCTCTATCATGTATCCTGTGTCTCAGGTCGTCTAGGTTGTAAGACCAGCCTACTATGTAGCTTATCATTCCGGGAGGGTCGCAGAGCAGCCTTTCCTTATCGTTTGTTAATTGAACTTGACATGTGACCACCTTTCTATAAATTAAGACATCTGATTGCAATGGTGCAATATTCATTCGGTTGACTTTGTTATGCCTGATGAGGCAACACTTGGTGTGAATAATTTCGAGTAAGTATAAGGCAGCAATAAGCCTTTTTCTATCATTAGGAAAACACAATCCAGAGACAGGCTGAGATCATGACCGCCGATCCCAAGCCTGGCTCCCCTGAGGTCCGCGCATTTCTTTAATAAGGAGGGACTGTCGGCAGGTTGAGAGAGACGACCACCACCAGTCTCTTTGGGGGGGCGTGTGTGTGGGGGTGGTGGAGGGAGAGAGAGAGAGAGAGTCCATGTAAATACTTCGGGCTTCACTTCACCCGGTCACACTACCATGGAACAATCTGTTGAAACTTTCTTCTGTGAACTCATACTTTTTTAGCATGTGCTTGATTATACACACATTTGCACTCACAAATGCACAAACTCATGCACACACACACATGGATGCACATGCATGTATTCATGCACACACACATATGCACATGCAAACACACACATGCACACTAGTACATGGGAGTTTTTTAAACATGTTCCTTGAGGAACAGGAAGGATGTTTTTACATGCATTGTGCCATCTATTGTGCACATTCATTGCAAACTGTGATGTCTTCATTGAATATTGAGGAGCATTAGCAGGCAGGGGTAGGAAAGGGAATAATGCAGATCCATATTTTGTACTCAACATAACTTCAGTTCTCTGTGCTCTGTTTATATATATGCATGTGTGTGTGAGTGTGTGTGTGCACATGCTTTTGTTTCGGTCGTGGGTTGCATGGAGAAGGATGGGGATGTCCATATCAGTCTACTGTTTGATGTTGTCTATCCAGGATTTCATTTGCTGTCTGCGCTTCCTCCCTCCCTCAAAGGTGCCCTGAAGCACTGTTTTTGCGAGGCTATCATGCTGTGTTGATGTCTTTTATTTTTAAAATTCATTTGCGACATGTTGCATCATATGCTCCAACGCACTGAACATAGACGTTGATGACACGTAGGTTCATATGATGCTAAGCATTTGCATAATTATCTTTGTAGGGAAAATCCCATTCAGAACTAGACTTAATTGTATAGTTTTGTGTGTTTTTTTAATGATTCTTCAAAACACACACATTTTTTCTGTGATTCCAGGGATAAGGTGCTCTTAAATTACTGTCTTTCATTATAAATGAGTTAATATTGAAATAGTTACTAAATCCAGTGCAGCAGCTGTGTGTTGTACTGCACTGCAAATGGCTGTTTCCTGTTGGAATGGTGCTGCAACGCAAATGGCTTTTTCCTGTTGGAATGGTACTGCACTGCAAATGGGCTGTTTCCTGTTGGAATGGTGCTGCATGGCAAATGGGCTGTTTCCTGTTGGAATGGTACTGCACTGCAAATGGGCTGTTTCCTGTTGGAATGGTGCTGCATGGCAAATGGGCTGTTTCCTGTTGGAATGGTGCTGCATGGCAAATGGGCTGTTTCCTGTTGGAATGGTGCTGCATGGCAAATGGGCTGTTTCCTGTTGGAATGGTGCTGCATGGCAAATGGGCTGTTTCCTGTTGGAATGGTACTGCACTGCAAATGGCTGTTTCCTGTTGGAATGGTGCTGCATGGCAAATGGGCTGTTTCCTGTTGGAATGGTACTGCACTGCAAATGGCTGTTTCCTGTTGGAATGGTACTGCACTGCAAATGGGCTGTTTCCTGTTGGAATGGTACTCACTGCAAATGGGCTGTTTCCTGTTGGAATGGTACTGCACTGCAAATGGCTGTTTCCTGTTGGAATGTTACTGCACTGCAAATGGGCTGTTTCCTGTTGGAATGGTACTGCACTGCAAATGGCTGTTTCCTGTTGGAATGGTGCTGCATGGCAAATGGGCTGTTTCCTGTTGGAATGGTGCTGCATGGCAAATGGGCTGTTTCCTGTTGGAATGGTGCTGCATGGCAAAAGAAAACTGCTCGGTGGGGAATTGGTGGAGGCTAGAGTAGGCAAGCTGTGCAGAACACTTCACCCTATTACTGCCTCCCCCCACCCTCCAGATGTGGGTTGTTGATGGTTAATCGTGTGTGCGTGCGTGTGTGTGTGTGCATGTGTGTGTGTGATTCCCAACTTTTGGAATAGATAAGAGAAAACTGTAAATGAATATGGGACCCAAATATGAATGCACGTTTTAGAGGGAAATACTGGCAGAATGAATCTGATGCCTGCTGCATGGTCAGCTGACACCTGTGTGCAACATCTGTCATATGACCTTTGACTTGGAGTCGTACCTAAGTATATTCGCATTGTTCAACCTTCCCTGTGGATCAGGGTAAAGAATAGACCTGCCCCGGCTCCCTGCACAGTTGTAAAAAGACTAACGACTGGGTAAACACAAGTTTTGACATGCTCTCATTCAGCCACCTGCAGCAATTTGGGTGGTCAGTTAGTGTGATATCTTATAGACTGATAAGCTGGAAAGCTTCATCCATCCCTGTGCAAAAGGTTAAAGATAAGTGATACTATTTAACCTCACCAAAGAGTGCCCTATCTGTTCACTTTTACCATCTGATCATTGGGCAGCTCTAACTCTGACTTCATCTCAGCCCATGTGGGAGCATGCAGCACAGCTGAGGATGACCACATTCATTCATTAACTCATCTTCTTTCATCTCAGCCTTCACATCTTACTGATTTTTAGAAAGGGTGGGGATAAATTGTGCAAGCAGACAGCTTTGACCAGCACATGTACTCCTCATAACCCACGTGGTAGGGATGTGACCATTTCTCTTCTGAAGTCAACCTGTCTCTGTGATATGAGGCAGCTATCACCTGGAGTTTCATGCAGATTTTCCTCACACAGTGGATTTGGGTACTGGAGTAGGAGTTCAGCAATGCCTTCTTTCCATGAAAATGTGCCACAAAACTGAAGTTTGTGCAAGGAATGTGTCCATTGCCAGGCTCATCTCTCTCCAGACCTGAACATTCAGCGCACTGGCCCCCTCACTCTAGTGATGGGAGAAAGAGGAGAAATGTTTGCTGTTGCTGAACACAGCACACACTCCTGACTCTGTAATTTTAAAAAAAGTTGTGGTTACCATAACCCAATCAATCCTATTTTTTCATGCCAACCTTTATTTCTCTCATCGTGGAAAAAAAGGGAGAAAAAAAAGAAGGAATCAAGCCAAAGGTAAACAACAAACTGTGTGCTGTCCCATCTTCCCTATGAGCTCTACTTAAAAGTAAAAAAGAAATTTCAGTGAACGAGAGATTTTAATGTTCAGATGAATCTACTGTACATGTGACATTTCTTCACAAACACACACACACATGTGCAGTCTCTATCTGGTCTCCTTTACAACAACAAAAAACCACACACACACACATTCAAATAAGGCCTGCCAACTGACCCCTTTTTTCTTCTTTTTTTTTCAGGTGTGTTTGTGTGTGTGTGTGTGTGACCTTAATCACTTTTGGGGGGGCAGTTTCACATTAATGTTTTCATTCTTTAGTCACTAGGGCTTCACAGGCTTTCCTTAGAACAAATTATTGTAGAATGAGCACTAATGATGTCTGCCACCCATTAGACTCCATAGGTGACAGCACTCTGTCTTTGGGCACATTGATGGTGTTTAGTCTTCCTACTAGGGCCATCTCAGTCATTACAACCAGGTGAGACAAAGTTGCAAAGATTACGGTCAACCACACTGAAGGTAGGTGAAGTTTACCGTTGGGCAAAAATGCGACAGTAAATGAATATATTCATAAAGCATTGCATGTGCTTTATATAGATGACTTAGGGCAGGAAATGTTGTCTTTCTCACCAAGCTGCACAGAACCTCCAACACTATAATAGCCAAATAAGAGCTGCATATCAAATTCACGAATGGATGGATGGAGTTGTACGGCCCATTAGTCATTTGGGCTTCAAAATCACGAACCGCTAGTGTTCATTAAATTTACTAGGGGCAGTCGAGCGATGGAACCACCATTGTGTGAGCTCAAATGCCGGCCCCAGGCGAAGTGTAAGAAATATTGCATTCAGCCCTTGCGATTACTGTAATGCTAATCTTCGAACCCCCGGGTGGTGAATGGAGTGGTGTTTATTCCGATCCAGTGTTTACTGTTGTGACGAGGAGACTGTACAGTTAAATTCATTAAAATAAACGAACAGGTCCTATATAAAGTGTATACACATGTAGTCGTCTATCTCCACATCATTTCATGTGTAAAACTACGACATGTGACTAACATTTCAGTACGTATTAACCTACGAGTCGTCGATTTCAATTCCCCGAGGAGACGATATGCACAGCTGCGGCGTAATCTGCTGGCTTCGATCAAACCTATAATCTTTGCTTCGATGGAGTATTCTCACTCATGTACGTGCAGGGAGGTAACTCCACAGACCTTACAGTGATAGGGATTGGCCATGAGCGGCAGGTCATTCCCCTCTCGCAGAGGTCGACAAGTAGTGTCAGTGATTTCATTATCACCACTTCTCGACTGATTTCAGTTTCGTTTCCCCCAGTTGACGGCGCGCCTGATTCCAGTGACAGACAGAAAAACGAAACAAAAACTAGTAGTAGTACTAGTGAAGTCTGAAGAGAAGTATAAATTGAGTTAGGGGATAAACATTCCAGCAACCTCCTCCCCCCCAACCACCACCACCACTCCCAGGCCCCGCCCATCCACCCCCCACCCCCCAAGAAAACTGTGTCAGAGGACTTAAAAGTGGGTGAGTCTGGGGCTGTCTGTCGATACTATTGTGTAACATTCGATCCGAATGCCAACCTGGCAACCATTAAATCACAGCAGTATACTCAATCACGATTGAACGTGTAACTGATGAAACCACTTTTTAAAGCATGGCACGCCTTAAAAATACTTTAGAATTCTCTGAACGACTGCAGTATGTATATCAATGAAAAGTACACAGAATTTTTGTTGGTTCCAGAAGACAAAACCAAAAATGATCACAAAGATCGCTGGGAGGTGTTGGAATCACTGGTTTAGTATAGGACATTCTCATTAACGTACCCTGCAGGAGTTATCCTCGGCGCTCTCTGTCGAAAAACAACGCGTTAGGTAGAATCACCTAGTTCCGGTCGAT